>RJWM01005354.1:0-92690 GCA_004363535.1 Dasyprocta punctata
TAAGAGTATAGAGATTTAGGGAAAAAAACAAAGCATCCACAGACAATGAAAATCAATGTTTCAATAATCGCAAAGAAGAAAATCACTTTTAGCATTCTTCTTAGAAGTAGACGTATTACTATTAACATATAAATGGAAGATAATTTTTGTAGCACAGGTATAACTGTCTGATACCATTTGTGTGAATTCTGATTAATTTCAAAAGAATAAATTGGAATGGCAAGGAATAGACAAATTTGCGGAAACAAATGATATTGCAGGTGTTCCAATTTATGGTCTAATGTTTTGAAAATCACAGAAACAATTTGACCAAATCTTTTATGTAGTCTAACTCTCCTTTAAATAATCATGTTATTTATCCTTAATTACATAGGTGATTAATTAAAAAGAAACCTGATTCCAATACACAATTTTTAAAAGATATTTACAATATACAATTTTTTAAAGACATTTCTTCACTTCAAAGATTATTCTTTAAGCAAAAGGTACTAATGACTCTTTCAAAATAGTTGAGAAAACTTAAAAGATGATCATTGTTTACCACACATATAAAATCAAAAGGCATATCTTTCTTCTCTGTAGTAATTGCAAACTGCAAATAAAAATCATACGTATTTTAAAATTCACTCGGAATATTCCAACCCCATTCTTGAAATGAATTCTCATTGCTTATTTACTCATTTTCAGCCTGGTATTTAAGAAAATATATTTCTATTTCAATGAAATTTTTAAGGATATAGAGTTCTACCCATCATATTTTAGCAAATACATAATGTTATTCTCCATTACATGTGATTGGCACAGTCATGTACTATAATAAAATCTGTCAGTGTGGCAATTTCTTTTATTTGACAGTTTTCTAAAAAAAAAAAATTCGTGCTCTAGAAACCAATTAAAACTTGATTTTTTTCTTTTCTATTTTATCTCTTTACCTAATTTTACTTAGCTGAACACTCTCCATTAATTTTTTTCAGGCAAAAATAAATTGACAGCACAAAGTAATTAACCCAGAAACAATTCTTTGTATAAATTCTCTACTTTCCATTAGCTGCTGCTTGTTCTAATGTGACAGATATGTCACCATGGGACTGGCA
Source organism: Dasyprocta punctata (assembly GCA_004363535.1). Lineage (NCBI taxonomy): Eukaryota > Metazoa > Chordata > Mammalia > Rodentia > Dasyproctidae > Dasyprocta > Dasyprocta punctata. The sequence goes on from RJWM01005354.1 coordinate 1,095, forward strand.
TTTCATGTCCACTAAATCAGCATTTCACTTAGTTGTGGCTCACTTCTTTCAAGGATTTGATATGGGGGAAAACTTGTATTACCGGAAATAGCATATGAGCTAGTGTCACAATGCTTGACAATAAATACAAAACCAGTTGATATGACCAACAAACCTATGTTTAGACATTCAGAAACTAATGTTAAAAACAGAAAGAGATGCTTGAGCAAAGAAGAGACAATTGGTTATCTTGACAAACTATAGTTTAAGGGAATTATTAAATTTTAATTTTAGTAAGATCAATGTCTCAGATAACTCTCTTTATAGTGATTTTAATAAATCTTGAAAATGTGTTGAAAAACAATTTTTGAGACTTAGCTTACATTATTTTAACAACGAGGTAAGACTTTTCTTTATAAAATATAAATTTAGTTAAGAATACCAATTGAGAGGGTTGTAAAATACCTAACAATGCTCTAGACTGCCCACATAGCTTTTTCTTTTTGGTTGAATTAGTGTAACTAACCACTTGCTTTTTCAATTACACAATAATAGGGTTTGACTCTCCTGTTTCACACAATGACATACTGAAGTTACATCGATATGATATGACATAATATTTCTGATAACACATTAACCGGAGTCTCACACCAAAAATAAAGGCAAGTATTTTTTCTCCATAACTTTTCAGATTTGATTGCCTAAGTAAACCCAAAATGTTGTCTTTCAGTATGCCAATTAGTACTTCTTTTTCATTCATCAAAAAGCTTCTTTATGTGAACACTGCATGCAATGCTCTGGGCTCAATCAATTCGTGAAACACTATTTATGACCTCGCAGAACAGTTTGCGCATGGAATTTCCATGTCACTTTCTTTTAGTTTTTATCAAGTATTTACTGTTGCTTTTACATGTTTGGCCATGTTGAAGCAGGCACACACTGTGAAAAATAACTAATTGGTGAAGCAGCATTTCAAACTATATCTTCTTTATATAATTCACTGGTACACTTAAGGTTCTTTATGAATTTTTATTTAAGAAAACCCTGAGTTTCAAAAAATGAGATTATTCAGGCTTTCTAGAAGGAATGCTCTTCTGAAAATTATTATGGTAAACAGTTTTATGATAAAGTAAAAACCTTTTGTAAAATACACTATTATATTCTCCAATTGATTGAATTTGAGGTAAAACTACAAGGTGCAAGTATCTCCAATCAGCTGGGGGTCTTTTACTCAATTTGGATATAGATCCTGACTTGGCAAAGCTCTGCTCCTTTGAAGTTAGCAGATCTTGGCTTGGAGTGATGCTAGTTCTTGGCCCTTAATGTTACAGACCTGAGCTTTGAGTGCCAGTACTTCTTAGCTGTTAGTGTGACAGATTCTGTCAGCTCCCAGCTGTCCCTATCAGCTCCGCAGCAGGCAGGGCTCATAGACCCTTTGGCAGCTTCTTGAAACTCTTACAGCACCTTCTGCTGCCTCTCTGGGGCTCTTCTGAAGCTCTGCACTACTCTCTGTAGGTCTCTCAAGATCACAGGAAATTTCTGCAGATAACCACAGATGTTCATGGGTCCCTGCTTTTCCTGGCTTCTTGCTGTTCTGCTGCTCTTCAGAAGCCCTCCAACTACCAGTCATATACAAGGCGACTAACACTTAGTATTACCAGCTATTTCTTTGTGCAGACATTTTCCTACTCTATCTGATGTTAAAAATCATGAGTGGCCTCAAGGGGATCACCCAAAAGAATCTTTTATCAAGACCTATGCTACAGCATTGGAGGGTAGTGCACATGAGATACCGGCCTTGCACTGACCCAGTGAATGCGAGGGAACACTTATAAAGAGAGAAAGTAGCCCAGGCATGCATAGTGTCCAACATCTCCTGAATCTATTTTTTGGCTTTGGAAGTAGGGACAGAGGGATGTAGAGTCATTCAGAGCAGATGCAATGTAGTCATCTGGGATAGGTCTATGTCTGAAGCCTGGTATAAGTAAGGTAATCACTTGTGGGAGTGGCTATGTGGCATCTAGGAAAACCTCTCCTGTATTAGTAACAGTTTGTCCTAACTAAGAAACATGGGTACTGGACTGATATCTTCTACATTTTGGCAAAAACAGTGATACAGAGGTTACAGTGCTGCTGCTTTCAAGGATTTTCTAGAATGGTCAACAACTATGGCCATTGGAGTTTTGGGAATTTTGCCAATAGCAGTACTGGCCCTGGACCATTAGAGACAGAGACAGAAGCAGTGACCCAATGAGGGATGGGGCATTCTGGCAGTGAGCGGAGCTGCAGTTTCTGCCTGACTATGGAAATGAGAGGTGGCCAAGATTGTAGGTGATTTCAGACGTGGTGGGAAGATACTGAAGCTATTCATCTAGTGTCACCTCAGAGCAGCAAGAAGGAGGAGCGGGTTGCCTCAGTGTGATTATACCCCCTTTGGCTGTCATAGGAAAATAGAAGGGTCGGCCTTGCTTTTCAATCTCGAATTCTAATTTTTTTTTTACCAAAAAAATGTGTTTAAAGTAGACTGCTTATTCCAGTGAAGTTATTTGTGTCTAACATCTACAAGGTTAACATAGAAACCAGATAAATTGTACAACTAAAAACCTTGCTAAGTTGTACAACTAAATTTTTATTTTTACAAAAAATGTATTTAAATTAGACTGCTTATTCCGATGAGGTTGTTTGTGCATAATATCTACAGGGTCAACATAGAAGCCAGCTAAATTGTACAACTTATTCATGTTAAGTTGTACAACTAAAAGGGTTGTAAAATCTTTCATAGCAATTAGACCAGTGTTATTACAGGAATAAAAAAGATACTTTCTAGTTTCAGAGAACTGGTACAAATTTTCTGAGTATATTTCTTAATTTAATTTGAGATTTAATTTATATGCTCTTTTATATAATATTATCGAGTGTCTACAACGTTCTCATCCCTATTGAAGAAACAAGATATGGCGGTGACTGAATAAGTTTAATATTATCATGAAGCATTCATTCTGCATGGTAAGACAGCCAGTAAGCAAATAAAATATACATAATACCTGAATTAGTGAAAATTACAAAAATAATTCAGATAAGGAATAGAGAGTCAAGGTGCTCGCTGAGAAAAACTTATGGAAAATGTTTCTTCATAGAGAATTTAGTAAAAACTTAAGAGCAAAAAAAGAGATTGAGTCATTAAAATATTGTGGAAGAATATTACAAAAAAGGGGAGTCCGCCTTTATACTCAAAGCCACACTGTAAGACTTTAATCAGTAAAACATTTTAAATTTGGTAGAGACTTTTGAACTAAACATCTACAGAAGCAAGTAAAACAGAAAAGCTAACGCGCTTTATGTATCTAGGGCAAAATAGTTCTTGTGAAAAGAGAATTCAGGGGATGTACCCTGCTTGTCTCCTGCTTCCTGTTCGCTGGTACAGGAGTTTGCCTCACCACACAGTCCTCATCATTGCCATTCGGTACCCTCACCACAGGCCAAAAGCAAAACGGCCACCTGATCTCAGACTGGATCCTCCAGATGAGCAATTTGCAAAATCAGGAGTTAAATAACCTTTTCTTTTTTTATTAACTATTGCCTGAGGTATTTTTACAATACTGAAAGTCTATCTAGTATACAAATTGATAAATTCATCATCTATTTATAGAGCTAACATGTAAGAAATAGTCACCAAAATTTGGCTAAAAATAAATTTTCTAGTTACATGTTTCGGAATGTGATTATACATGTTATATATGCATTTACTATAGTTTTTAAACATCTTCTGTATATTTTAATGATAACTGTCAAAATTATATTAGGTACTTGTCAATCAAATTTAATACTGCCAGCCAAGTATTAGAATACATAGAGATAAGTCACATTATTTTCCTTCATCTAAACTCTGTCCTCTCAACTAGAAATACATGCTTCCTCAAAAGGAAAACTAGTTACTATTTGCACACAAAGACTTATCCCTTAATCACAGATGTGTATGACGCAGTATGATTTACAAAACAGTATTATGGCAATTTAAAATTTCCTGATTTATTTCTCCTTTTTAAAATAGATCTTTATTTTAGTAATACTAGGCAGAAACTGTCATTCTCTGTAATTTGTTTCTAGAACATAGGGGTGTTTCGTAGCTTTTTTTTTTTTTTTTTTTTAAGGAATGGACCTGCCAATCAGTTGCACATATTAGGAATAAATAAATAAATAAATAAATATGGGTAGGAACAGACTGAAAATCTCTCAGGCTTGGGAGGTGGTCAGTTTCAGGACTACCACAGATATGATGAACAAGATGGGTCAAAGTTCCAAAGAGTTGTTGCAAGGAGCTTTACCTCATTGGGTACTGTATGGAAAAACCCAAAAATGAGTAAAGAAAGTATGTTCCAAAGCGTCCAGAAAGAGTAACAATAATCGTAGGAACCGCCAGCGGTTTAGCTCAGCGGCACAAGCGCCTACCTGGCAAGTCTGAAGTCGTGAGTTCGATCCTTGGTACAAAGAAACAAACCAAAACAAAGCAAAACAAAATTGCAGGAACCATTTTGGGGGATTTTTCTCTAAAGGCCTTGTTTTATCTACTTTATGTCTATGAATTTATTTAATCCTCACAGCAATCCTAAAAGACAGACATTATTGTTATTGCTGCATTAAAGGGGGAAAAATTGAATCGTAGAGAGATAAAGTAGCATGTCAGGCTGTCCAAAAACACAGGAAATTTAAGAAGTAAAGTAAAGTACATTACTTAGAGATTCTTTGTAATAGAAAGATTATGGAAATAATAGTTATTTGAGAAACATAGATTATAATGCAACATGCTTCAAAGACTTGAACAGTTTTTAAAACATAACTTTATTAGGGCTTTATTGATGAGAAAATATGAAGAGAGGTTGAAGTAAATTAAAATGAACTATTAATTACCACTACTCAGTAACAACTGATTTCCAGGCACTATCCCAGTGGTGGTAAACTTGTAGCAGGTGTGCTGTTCGTACCACTGCAATCTCTAAAAGTTTCGCCATCACTGGGCTCTAAACTAATGGATTTAATAAAAGAGTAATACCTAGAGGGTTTAAAATCCAGTGGTAAAGGGATATATAAGGAAACAGTTATTCAGTTTGATAATTTCCTGATGAAAAGATTTAAAAGATAGAAAGGGAATAGGTAAAATAATTTCATATGCCTCTCGCACAATATAGAATAAATATCACTTTGCATGTGAGAAATAGTGGATGCCTTTCCAAGAAAAAGAAATATTAAAGAAGGGTATATTAGGGAGTAAGAAGGCATAGTCAAAGAAATAAATAAACATATTTCATTGTTCGTCAAAATAGGGAAGTTTGTGAAAATGATACTGAGGAATAAGTGAAATTCAAAGCAAATTAAAAGTTTGAAAGAGACATTGACAAATCTACGCTTGCTAGTCTGGAGGCAGAAAATAAAGAGTTTATATTTATTTTAAAAATCTGTAATTATTGTCTTACTTTATAAAACCTGACTAATCAAATGATAAAGTCAGAAAATCTAAGTTTCTTATAAGAGTCTGTTAGCAAACAAACCCTAGAAAGTAGAAGCATTGACGACACTGATGTCAGACATAGATGAGTCTCTGCAATGAGTCATCATTTCCTATTGAATTCCTTATGAAATTCTATGCGCAGATATTAAAAAAGTGAGTGTCAAACTGAAGTAAATATTTTAAAATCATATACATATGTCATCAGAAACAGACATAAACATAGTTAACTGTGATTTGTATTACAAAAACTCACAAGTGAGGAGTACAGCATATTCAGTATATTGGTGCGTAACAAAAGCAATAAGCTCATTCAACCCATAAACAACTACTTAACTTAGTATTTTTCCATCATACATTAAATCAGCAAATATCGGGTGAACACCTGTCATATTCAACAGCATATTGTTTTTTTTTTCGTTGTACAGATATTTTTATTGGATACATATTAGGTACACAGACATTAAGAATAAAAGTCGTACTCTTAGAATACAAGACAATAAATAAAAATACAAATAAAATGAAAACAAGACTGTATAAGTGTTATTTACATTCGTATTTCACATATAGTTATTAAACTGCTCCTTCAGTTTCACTTACTCAAAACTGTAGAGTTCATATGCCATGTAAGTATTGGTTCGAACTTTATAAAACAATTTTACTGGTGGTATTTGTTTGTGGGGAGGAGAAAACTTTACTGTATGTCTCAGTGGACACGTGACGTTTTTATATTATGGAGAATAAATATTGGTTATTTTAGAAATTCTACCTAAACTACAGTGACATTAAATATATAGATCCTTCCCAAATTCTAATATGGTTTATAAACTATCAAATGAATCAGTGAAAATGAAAATTTTAACATTGTTAATCAAGCTGCAAAACACACACACACAAAAAAAACCGCAAATTAGATTTAAAGATTTGAAAATCCACTAAATTCGGCACTATTTCTTTTTCTTACACTTTAAGAAATACCTCAACTAGGTATGGAGTATCCAGTTAACAACAGTTCTTTGCAAACTCAGTTATAATCAAGAGACAGAGACAGGGCTGGGAGTTTGGCTCAGTGGCTTAAGTGCCTGTCTGGCAGGCATGAGGCTGTGAGTTCAATCCCCGGTGCCGCCAAAAAAAAAAAAAAAAAAAAAAGACAGACACAAGGACAACAGCTATAAACCATCATAGAGGAAGAAACGGAAGAACACAGGCTGGGCAAGGAATGTAGCAGAGCAGAAGAGAGTAGTAGCATGGGTTTGGTGGAAAAGCAAGGTAAACTATTTATCCTGATACTTATGGGAGTATCTTTACACATTACAATTTTTACTCTTCATTTTGTTTGATGCTAGGTATAGAATGCAGGACTTCAGGCACACTAACCATGCACTCTATCACTGAACTTTGTTCCTTGACCCAAGTTCTTGGGTTTTTTGTTTTGTTTTTAATATAGGGTCTCACTAAGTAACTCACTAAGCTGACCTTGAGGTGACAATCTTCCTGCCTCATCATTTTGAGTGCTAGGATTATATACATGCTCCACTATGCCTAACTCTAAGTCCTAAAGTTTGACTTTTACCCTAATCAAATCAGGGCAAAAAAAGAATTGTCAGTATTTTGTTTAAAAGAGGGAAGCGTATCAAAAAATTTTGAAACAAATCCATGTAATATAAAGTTTATGAAGAACATCTCACTTTCTGATGATGCATCATTACTGTACTTATATTCAATAAGTAAACAAGATAGCATCATAACAAATCAATATATATTTAAGGAGCCTGGTAAACAAATTGATAGAATTGACTTATCTGAGATTAACCTGGGAGGATTAGCTTTCCACTCATAGATGAACAATCCCTATGACATGAATGTCAATATGGGATCTTACTTTCACGAATTCTTAGGTACTTGGGGAACTCCAGGTTCAAGGGAAATATGAAACCACACAAACAAAACACCCTCACTCCCTTTTGTAACTTTATTTCTCATCTGAGATAATAGTCTGGAAGTATAGTGCACAGTGCTATATCAGGGTGCCATACAAAGCATCAGTTTAATCTTGGAACCCTGATAACTGTTCCAGTGAAGGCGCACAAGGCCAGTAGTCTTTTAGCATATCTGGTGATTTCCCTTGAATACAGCAAGAACATCTCACCAATATTAGAAACTTTAGTTCTTTAAATGCAGAATTTGCTTCACCAAGTTGCATCTGCTTTTTTGTAGTTCGCAAATATGGTGTAGTAGATACATTATGGTTAATTAAGCAAGTTGGTCTATTATCTGTATCGGGGGTTTTAAAATTGTCAGTTGGATGTGTGTTTTGTCATCTTTCTGTTTTTCACCATTTTCAAATACCACATTGCTATTATGTTTATTCCCCATTTCTGGTTTTCCAGGATCTATATTAACACCTGTATCCTGTGTTGATTTCCTGGATTTCTTCCTTGGTTCTACAGGAATCTGTAATATTTTTCCACCATTACTTTTTTTTGATTCTTCATTCTTAAAATAGCTATGATTGTCTAAAGCATCTCTTCAATAAGCTGAGCTCCTGCCAAAGGGCCTTCTTATAGACTAATTTAATATTTTCAAGAAGACTTGTGATTGATTCAATATGTAATAGACATATTCAATATTTAACAATTTTTTAGCATCTGGACTATTTTTCATCAGGTCATTCAATGTAGACATTATTTCTTCTTTTGGTCAACCCTTACTAATCAGGTTCAACAATCAGGAAATATCTTGTTTACTGTGTCAGTAAGTAATCTTCGTGCATTCTCTCCTGTTCAGAAGACCCAAATGGATTTTCATTTTGTGTTTCAGTCTCAGTCTGACTAGCAACTGAGTTAGGAGGCCTCTTCAGCACTTTCCTTTGCCAGTTTTCCACTCATTCAGACAAGCTTTTCTGTCTTCGGGGGTTTCTGTGGGCTGAGTTGATCTATCTACAGTGGCTTTTGCTAAGGTATGTCTCCACTGGTCAATGGTTTTTGACTTTTCTGTCAGTTTAGTATAAGTAAATGAAACACACCTGGCTATAGTTTCAGATGCTATGTTTTGGGATAATGTTTTCCATTTTTTTAATGTCCTGAGAAGTGGTTTTGACCATAGGCATAACTGTTTTTGATTGTAAGGCCTTACATTTTGTGTTCTGAGAATTGGGTTTGACACTACACAGAACTGTTTTTGACTATAATAGTTCTTTTTCAGCAGGCTTTTTTGGACTGTCACAGTGGCAGAGGTTCTGCTGATATCTTATTTGACCCTGTTCTGGATGCTACCATGGTGACTTCGAATGGGAGACCACACAAGTTGTGTGTTCTGAGTGGTTCTCACAAATTTAGTGGTAGTGGTCACATTTGAGGCTCTATCACTTTTTGTTGTTACACTTCTGGTGTTTACAGGGTTAGCCTTTGTGCCTTTAGGGATAGTTAAAAGTGTCTTCGTTGTTGTGAAACTCTCATTTTTGACTTGTAGAGGTTTCCTGAATGAATTAACCTTTGACTGAACAATTTGGTCAGGATATAATACTAGCACAGTTTTCTTGAGCATATTAGAAACTTGCTTTGGTTTTTCTGCAGTTGTTCATTTCTTTTTTATGATTTTTTGAAAGATAAAATGCCTGGTTGAATGTCATATTTTGATTGTGAGAATCACTGTCAACCAGTAACAACTGCAGCATTTTATCATCCTCAAAATTATGTGTTCCAATTTCTGTACTAGAATTGGTTAATTCATTAAAAGCTTTTTAGGGAGTACAATTTTTCCCATTGTTAGATTAGAGTTTTCTGTATGTCTTCTGATCCTTTCTTTATTAATCACTTTTATTTTAAGTTTCAAAAGTTTTGCTTTTTCTTGGACATTCTCTTTAGATGTCACCATGCTGGAAATATGATTTTCCTGTTTGTATGTAAAAAGTGATTTTCATTTTAACAAATATTCTTTGAATTTTTCCTTTATTTGGCCTTTTTATTCAGAAATCAAAATTTTGTTAAGCACATGTTGAATGGCTTTTGATTACCTTCTACAGCTACTATTTTTTCTTTACCTTTACATAGTGCCTTTTTAAAAATTTCTAACTCCTTTTATCTCTCTCTGTTACTGGCTTTATGTAAGATCTGTTCTCTTTTGTGCTTCTTGTAATTTTGTCTTTGTTGCTCAAATAACATCATTGATTTCTTCTATTTATTTACTGCGTTCTGTGTGTTATTATTTTCCATTCTATGACTTGGCCATACCCTCAAAATATCTCATTTCTTGCTCTTTTTTCATAGAAGAGATTACTTGCTCCAATTTTTAAAATTTCATAGTGGAGTGTCTATACCTTGTGACAATATATTTCTAGCGAATTTTACTGATTTATTTTTTAAAAATTCTATGAGTATTTTTCTCATACTATGCAATATTTTTGTGTAAATGTTGTTTTCATTTTGTTGCTCTTATTTGAATAGCTGTACTTGCAAAAACAACTATAAGAACAAAAAGTCTTCCAATGTATTTCTATCGTGAAAATAACTGAGCCAGAATGACTTTTCAGATTTACCTGCTCATGAGCTGCCTGATGTGTAGCAACAGCTAAATAAAGTAATACCTCATGATTTCCATGATTCTGTGAAAACTGGTTGTTTCTTTCACCTGGTGTGGAGTTTGTGAAGGTAACCAAAATTTTTTGCAGTGCTTCTGTTGGCAGACCAGATTGTTTGTGACAGAAGCATTCATGAACCAAGTTATTTCTGTACTGTTGCCATGATGTCTACCTTTTATGCACTAAATACTTCAAGAAGTTCTAAGTTTCAAGTCTTATCACAAGAAATTGGTTGGGATGGACAGTCTGGACTTAACTACAAAAGTCACTTTCTGACCTTCCACTCCTGGGTTACTGAGGTCTTTCTATATTGTCTCTCTACTTTCATACCTGGCATTCAAGTCTTGTCTATTCATAGCCTTCTTCAATAATCTTGAGAATGTAAGTAGGAGTTTATGACAGTTTATACCATGTACTCTTATTTTCTTTCATCATTACTGTCTTTATATGAGAGGTCTCCTATTCTTGAAGGTATTAATAATTCCTGGAGATATCTGAGATCTTTAAAACACTGTAAACCTCTTATCCAGAAAGTTTTTCTGGAATCATTCACAAGACTGAGCTTTATAGTTCCTCAGTGATCCAATTTTACTGAAAATTCTTGCTGCCTTCATGGTTGTTGCTCTTGTCACTCCTTTTACATACTTAAAAGCAACTTTTAAGCTTATATTTCTCAGTTTACCATTGAATGTAACTTAATAACTGTTTCTCTGACATTATAATTTATTCTATTACTCTGAAAACTCACTATACTTTGATCACAGTTGAACACATATTCCCAAGATGTGGCTTGCAGCTTCAAAGATTTTAATGTGGTTTTTCTTTATATGAAATTATCTTCTGTGTCCATTGGTAAAGCTATTTCATAAATGTTAAATAGCACTTCCTCATGGAACACTTCTTAATTTTAATCAGTTGATTACACGTTATTTTATAAAACCTCCTAACAATTTGTTTTTGCCTATTTATAGCCTGTTACTTTTCATCTCTAAGCATATGCATGTGAGTGGAATGTATGGTCTTATCATCAATTGAATATATACTTCGAGGTGTGTAGTAATTTGTTTGTATTTGTATCCCCTGAATCATATCCTGCATACATTTATAATTTATTGAAGAATAATCAATAAATGCTTTTAAGTGTTTGGTACATATGCATTTGTATACAAGTCACAGGGGTAAAAGATACATAAATAACCAGGTAAATCACAATGAATAGTGTATGTGAAGGAATGATGTGTAGCTTTTAAAATTATGGATAATAATGACATCAGAATAAATAAGATAAATATTACAAGTATTCTATGGAATAATGAGCAAATTTGTGAAAACTTCTATGCCAGTATTTTTATGAAAAACACACTAAACCTTAAAATATGCATCCTGGATAAAATATTTCACTTGGTGAAATCTGAAAATACTACTTGTACTTTTCCTCCCCTTTTATGTATTTTTCTTTTTTAGATGTGGCACAATGATTTGTTTATATAGAGGTAGCACATATAAAGGTCATTACTATGTAAGATTGCAAGAAAAGATACTATAGGTAGTCTAACACTTATATGTTATGACAATAGGTTCAGGTCCTCCTTAAATATTTGTGGTATTATTAAATATTCCTGAAGCACTGTTTCAAGAGATTGGCAGGGAAATTAATGTCCTTCATGCAATCCATCTGAATGTTTGACTGCAAACTGTCATGAGAAAGCCAAGCTTCACTGTATCTAAAAGCTAAAATATCATCCTGAAAAGAAAGCCACGATGCCAGGTGAGTGGTTAATTGGATGTCTGCTCTTGTCACCAGATTCTTTATGATGGAAAGGAAACAATGATAAGTAACAAAATGTGGACAGCTCCAAAGGTAGAATAAAGTAAAATGAATCTTTTAAAATTTCAAACTCATTTGGTATTTTAACTATAACAAAAGACAAGGTCTTTTTACCATGAGCTGGTGTGTGATTGTTCAATTAAAGATGTGAGAAAGACATGATTACAAAATCCATTGATGAAGTCTATGATAGCATTGAGTTAAAAGTGAACTGACCCACCAGTACACATTATGGTCTCAGATCTAGGCTCAGTTCAACCTGCTACCATCTTGTATTACACAAGAAACTTTGAAATAATATTATTTAAATGTTTTTGAGTATTATACAGTGTCTTCTTGCATTTTCTTTCATCAATACTGTGTCTAGTAAAACTAAAACACACATTCAAATTCTATCCTCATGAAGAACTATTACCAGCTGGTTTAGAAAACTTGATCAATAAAGCCAAACTTTCTGAAATGTGTTAAATCTCATTTGATCAGTCTGCTGATGACAGTTAACAGCATAACTTGTTTCTCAAAATAGTCTGGATGTTACAGACACATATGTTTTAAATTTAAAAATATTTTATGATCTAAATATCTCTATTTTCATTGCCTCCCTATTTTCTCTCCCTTACTCCTCTTATTCTTTGAAAGTTTAAAGTCTATTTTCATTACTAAAGCTCAGTTGTAGTGTGTGTGTACTTAACAGCTTAAAACTGTGGGTTCAATTCCAGTACCATAAATAAATACATGTATGTCCTAATTACTTTTCTCATTGTTGAGACAAAATACCCAACATCCAAAGTTAAAGGGGGAAAGATTTATTGTAGCTCACAGTCTGTAGAGGTTTCAATTCATCATTTGCTGTTCCCAAGGCAAGGTGGCATAACAGAGGATTATCACAGTGGAGAAATAGTTCACAGCAGGCAAAAAGCAGAAGGCAGCAAGACAGAAAGCAGTGAAGTAGCAAAACAACAAGTGACAAGCAACAGCCCTCTTTCTGTCCTGTATAGTCTATTTGGGTTACTCAGTCTTAAGGTGGATAGTATTCATACCCAGGGTAGGACACCCTTAATCCTAACATCACTCCATGAATTAATCCCAGTATCACATCCTTAACTCCAGCATCACACACTCTAGATCCAGCCACCTCAGAAAATCCCCACCTATATGAGACTTTTGTGGGGCCACTTAGATATAAGCCATAACAATATACTTATATTGCAGTGAGAGGAACTGGATTTGATTAACTTTATTTTTTTTCTTACCACTAGACACAAACAGCACCTTCCACCACCAGCCCCCCCAAAAAAGAAAAATACAAGAAGCAACTCTCTTCAAAGCATTGGACATGGCACAATAAAGGACGGTGATGCCAGAGTAAAAAAGACAATCCAGTGATTTTGTCACTAGACTTGGGGATCAGCCTGGCCTAGGGGGTGCGCACTGCATTGCATCTGGGTTCTTGGATTCTCCCTAAGAATATTTGCAAGGAGGTTCACAGAACAAGACTTTGTCAGCAAGTAGAACTTTTAATAAGCCCTGTAACTTTATTAGAGAGAAGAGTACACTTGGGAGAGGTTCAAAAGGAAGCAACTGCAGTGAGAGCTGGAGTTGTTTTCTCTTTTACTTTCCTAGGATTTGAGGAGTACTTTAGTGTGGTTACTGTTTTAGAGTCAACCATGCATCTATACTTTCAAGTCAGGAGTGAAAGTTATTGAATTTATATTGTCTTAGTTGGAACTAGCATGGTGACCAAAGCCCATGAGGGTAGTCAAGACTGCAATGAAAATACATGTAAATGATGACTAGTTCGGTTAGGCAGGTCACCATAGTCAATATATAATTTGTGTCTCCATAGCTGTGACTGTGCGAGATCACAATGTGCTAAGGCTTTGTAGGAAAAAAATTGAGAAGAGATTTGACTTGCTGTTCTGAGAAAATTTGAAACCTCAAGCTCAAGAAACCTAGACCAGTATATTTTGTATAATTTTTTTCCCTGGGCTCTGTTGCCAGTCTCCCATTTCCAGCTCATATCTAGCTATCAACCTACTCCATCAGTTTCACCAGAAGATGCCCAGAGCATGGTGTGAGGAGCTGAAATCTAGACACGGTGCCCAAGTAAAGGACATTCATGAATATCATGGTAGTAGAGTTTGGAGCATAGAGTACCACAGAGGAAAAAAACTGCATGAAGAACTCCAAATAATCACAGAATTTTTTCCCTACTATTTATCAGAATATTCAGAACTTCACTAGTTCTCTGATTATCACAAGCATTAAGGAAGCACTCAAAACCAAAGAAATAATCATCCAAAAGCATTGGTGGAAATGGTGTTGGACACTCATACAGAGCATGAGACAGTATCTGTTCGGTATAACAGTACCAAACATACTTACAGTTCTTGGAGCGTAAGTTGCGGTACTTAGGAGGCTCTTATTCATCTAACAAATCTTTGAAGACATGAATATATCAAACTATCTTTAAATTGTTATATAATTGTATCTCAGAACAAAGGACAGAAATATTTATAGGAATGCAAAAATAAGGCGCACAACAAGAAAAAATCCTATAACCTGGCATCTTATCAAAAATTAACATATACAAACAGAACCCTGAGAGATGGCCAATAATGAGAAAAATCAGTCAATCTAACTTCACCAAATCTTGACACAGACAAGAGCAGGCAAAAAAAACCAAGGACTGCGACACAAGCTTATAATCCCAGCACTGGTGGAGAAGACTGGAGATGTAGTCTGGTGGGTTTGATCCTCATCACTGGAAAAAATAACCATCACTAATTTACTTTTCCACTTTTCCTTTTTCTGCATTTCTTTTCTACACCCCAAATCTCACTCCTCCCACCACTAGAAGATTCTTATTTTAAAAATTTTCAGAAAGTTAATAGATTATACCAGCATCTCTGCATTAAGATTCTGGCACATTTTTGGAGTTTTTCACTCTCTAATCATACTTATTTATTTATTTATTTATTTTGGTACTGGGCATCAAACTCACAACTTCACACCTACCAGGCAGAAGCTTATGCCACTGAGCTAAACTCTTAGCCCCATTTTTTGAGACAGGGTCTCACTATGCAGTTCAGGCTGGCCTTGAACTTACTTTGTAGCCCAGGCAAGTCTCAAACTCATAACGATCCTCCTGCCTCAGCCTCTCAAGTACTGGGATTAAAGGCATGCACCACAATGCCTGGCTATCACACTCACCTTTTGAAAACAGTTACTGATTTTTAAAATAAACAGATATGCAATGCAATGAAGTCAGGAGAATATTTTAACAGTATTTGATGATATCGTATCTCTCCATCCTCCACAAAAGAATATAGTATGAAGGGAAAGTTGGTAATAACAACAATAGGAAATAGCAAGGGAGTAATTATCCAAGCAAGAAGAGAAAAGTCTTACAATTAGCATAGAAATTAGAACCATGCATGTATGGTATCTGATTTCACATTTTGACCTCCCATGTATTGGTATGCTATTTTTCCAGTTCCATAAAACAAAATAACAAAACTGTTAATAGTAATTTCAGAAAGAATTTGGATCTGCTATTATATTTTTTCCATCTTTTGAAATGATCATGTTTGTAATCCCAGCACTGGTGGAGAAGACTGGAGATGTGGTTTGGTGGGTTTAAAAAGAAACAGGTGATGTATATGTACAACTTAGAGAATTTGTTGTATATAGTAAGCTAAATGCTTCATGATCCTACACATTTTCCTCAGAGTAAATGCAGAACCTAGCCCTTGGTTGACTGCAATTTCACAAATGCTCTTGTTCAAAGGAATGTGTTCAAGCCAAGTAAAACAATCAGCTACTCCTCATCAAATGAGTCCCTCTCCCAGATCTCTATTTTATTGCTTCTCTCTATTCATGCCTAAACTATGAATTAGTCTCAAGAAAAGGGAGTAAAAATAAATTTCTTTTTTTGTTGTCAGAATATTCCTTAGATAAACATGGCCTAATGAGTTATGACCCAGGTAAATTTTCTTTCATCAATGATCAGAATTCGACCTCACAGGGTATCACAAACCTGTATTCCTGACATTGATGGAAGCAAAAGCAAAAGAATCAAAAGCTTGAGTTCTACCTGGGCATATTAACAAAATCTTGTTCAAATTTTTTTTAAAAAAAGGAGATGGGCTGGGACTGTATCTTAGTAGTAAAAGACCCCCAGATTTGATCTCAGTAGCAAAGAGAAAAAAAAAAGAAAAAGAAAAAGAAGAAACTTTAAAAGAGTACTTAGAATCTGACACATATACACACTGATTTCTTGTAAGAGTTTGAAGTAAATATTACCTACCACTGTGAATAAAATTTATTGTCTTTGTAGATGTGTATCTATCATATTCCCTATCACTGCCATGCCACAGCTCTAAGTTTTACTTGGTGCTGTGCTACCCTTAACATTGAAGGTTTGCATGTGGAACAGATTATAGTCTGTCAGGAAAATTAATTATGAGACTATTGTTTGGGTTTACTATAAACTATATTATTCAGAGCATTTTTAAAGTTCACAGCAAAATTGAACAGAAAATACAGAGATCCACTCACCCCCACAACATTCTCCACTATCAACACGCTCTGCTAAAGTGGCACGTTTGTTACAATCAGTGAACCCACATCCACACCTCTGAGACTTCTTTTTTAAAGACTATTTTCTCCAAAAATAGTTCAAAAACAAGAATAAATGTACTTCCCAGAATCAGCAGATTGATTTGTCTTAAGAACAAATTAACCATTTGTTTTTCAAGTCTGTTTTAACTAATAAAGTGTTTTCTACCAAATGGTTTCTGCATATGTCAAATGTCTCTCAGCATGTCTTCTGTGAATTAATTTTATTCCCCCTACGTCTTATTTCTCCCATTTTTTTATTTCTTTCCTACTCTGAGATAGTCCTTATGTTGTTACAATGTAGGATTTTTTTAAAATAGTATTAACTCCTTGGGCTAAAGGAGCATAGAAACCAATGGATTGTATAAACTGATAAATTTAGTCATAAATTTATTTTGTGCCTTTCCAATCATTTTAATTTAGAGGAGAGATAAAAATATACCAAGTGATACATTTTGGTTTCAAACTTCAGAAAAATTCCCCACACTAACAGAAAACAAAGATTTGAATTGTTCATTAAAAAAGAAATGAATTTAGATTGATAAAAATAATTAGGAACCAAGAGTGCACATTTTCTGAACAATACATAAACTTATTCCCTAAATTATGCTTTGCTGGGGAGAGCTTTATATATACAAGTACATATGATTATATGTTGACCTGTATAATTAAGAAAGTGATTTGCTTAACAAGTAATTTGTAACAAAATGTCTAACCAGTAATCATAAGAACAAGCCATATGTTTTTAAATATGACCCAAACATTTGCATAGTGTTTATGTACAATAAATTAAGGCAAAATGAAAAATCTGCTGACAAGAAATAAATAGCAATAAGGGCAGAGCAATGTATTAAATCCTTCATTCTGGATCATTTAGGTAATGTTCCATTCATTTTAGATTCATGAATAGAAGGCTTTACAGATTGGGCATGCATATCATAAATCTGGTGTTATCCATTATTAGTTGGCATTTTGCTGTTTGCAGTTGTTCATGTTTACTTTGTGCATAATTAACTGCATAATAGCTGTCTGTGTTTTGCACAGAATTTACACTCAGGCTCTCATCAAAACAAATGACTCCAGAAAGTAGGACACTTCCATTAAGTTCCCTGCAATCAGCAATTTCTAATACAGGTTTCCAGGAATGGTTTTGATTGTGACTGCTAGTACATTAACGTTTCCAGCAGCTAATATGTGCGCTTGAATTTAATTTATTGAACTCCTAAAATGCATAAAAAGTACAGATGAGTAGAGGCAGAGCAAGCAGAGCATACCTAAGAATAGCCAAGAAAGAGATTTCCCTGAAAATAATAAGTGCAGAACCACGCTGAACAGTCAATTGATCACTGTGCAATGTAAAACAGAGGATCACATCCATATCCAAGCAGTTCTTTTGTGGTGTGCAGTGTGACAGGTGAATCAACAGCCTAGAGAAATCAACATTTTTAAAAGTGGGCTGTCAGAAAAAGAACCACCATCAATCCCTTTTTTTAAATAACAGTATAGCAGTATAAATTTAGAAGGAAAAAAACCTACACTAATGTAAATAGAAATTTGTGACATTAAACATCAAAAAATAAGAGAGACAAAAAATATGAAATAAAAGATAAGAGAGTATAAGCTGGAGTTTATGAGTTCCGGTTGGTGGTTGATGCAGCAGTTGATTTGATTCCCGGGAAGGTGATGGGTTAATTCAAACAGAATTTCCCATAACTACTCCCTATCACTTCACTTAGTAGAGTGATTACATATATTGATAGAGCAAGTTACTGATCCTGACCAGAAACAACAATTACCTCAAATTCCACTCATATCTACCACATGACAAGGAACTACAGCTTGGTTTCCTGGGTGAAACTGCCTCAATAAGGGGATTTAATCTATTAGTGGATACTGAAATTATCTGTAATCTGTGTGTTCTACTGTGAGCAATATCAACTTCCCTTCATCATATGGAAAAGAATAAAGTTTCTAATTAACAGACGTTTCTATGTTAAAGATAAATGTTGACATTTTCGTCAAAAATAAATGTTGACATTGGTCAAGGATAACAATTTTAAGAGTAGTACAATAGTAAAAATTTTACAAGCTAATAAATGGGAAAATTATAGCAAAATAAACAAAATAGGGCAACCAAACATAGAAAGGAAGGCCATATGCAAGTCAGAGGCAAACAGATTTAGTGAAAGGTTCTGATACCAAACTAAAATCATTCTTGTCAAGCTCAGGAAAAGCAGAACCAGGAAGTGATGAAGGGGGAAAATCCAGGTCTCCTACTTGAAATAAGTAC
This sequence comes from Dasyprocta punctata, assembly GCA_004363535.1. NCBI lineage: Eukaryota > Metazoa > Chordata > Mammalia > Rodentia > Dasyproctidae > Dasyprocta > Dasyprocta punctata. The sequence continues at coordinate 19,894 of RJWM01005354.1, forward strand.
TCTCTCTGAGACTTTCTGAATGCTGCATAAGAAATCCTGCTCATTCTACCTTCACTCAATGTTTTGAATACTTTGTGTGTATGCACATATTTCCTTAACAAATTTTAATGCTCGAGGCTTAATGATTGGAGGCTTTACCCCAGCACTGTCAGTGAACTGATGCCAAGAGCTGCCTCACACCTCTGAAGCCAATGAACTTTGTATCCAAGGAGTTTACATGAAATGCTCCCTTTTCAGTAATAAAAGATCCTCTTATCCTTTCCTAACCAATATATTTGTGTCTTGCCATAGCATGTATTCTTTATTATAATCCTTTTTGTTTGCTCTTGAATAAATCCTTTATATTTAGAGTGTTTTTCTCTGATGTCTCCTTTCAGCTTTAATAAATCAAATTCAACTATGTCAGCAATATACTGAACTCAGGCTCTCTATAAGATATGATCTAGCTGGATAAATACAAACAATAAAGCCGCTAAAAGATAGTATTAGTGAATAGCTTCATAACTTCTGTGTAGGAAAATAATTATTACATTATTAAATGAGATAGAAAAGATTTAAAAGAATAAATTTATGAAATGAATTCCATTGAAATTAATACCATGGGTTCATGAAAGAATCTGTTGGCAGGTGAAACAGTTGAATGAACAAAAAAGATAAAAAGAGTGAGATAGATTATTTGCAAAATAAAGAAATCGTGACGTGCTGGAACCCAGAATGCATAGAAAAGTTCTCACGAGATACAAATAGTAATAATGATAGTTACAATAATAATAATAAATATATTATGCCATTGATACAATGGTCAAAAATCAGACAAGACTAAACTACAGTTACGATGTGTGCATTGGTCATTATTTTAAAAGAAAAAGCAAGGAACTGATTGCCATTTAAAAAAAGAAAGTGATTTTATTCAGGAAGTAATTGGGAGATGGCATCACATGGTTGGTAAAATACTGATAATGTTCTATTTCTTTTTTTCTACTCCTAAGAACCGAATCTAAGGCTGTTAGAAGTGAGAAATAGTATAGGTTTCTGCTGTGCTATTCGTATGGCGATCTCTTACACTACAATATGTGCCCAGAGTTAAGTGCATGCTAACTTTATGATTATCGGGTCTTAAAAGTCAGTACTCCATTTCAAGGCATGGAGTACTGACTTTTAAAACCTGATAAGGCCTTCTTTTTTAAGGTTGTGAAATTATCACGTTGAAGTCAGATGTCATGGGAATTGTGTTACATTCATTCACCAAAACTGCTCTGATCTGCCTCTCAGCCTTCTACAGAGTATGGTAAAGAGGAGAAAAAACTAGATTTAATCAATATTCGTAAGTGGTTACAAATTCAAAGGACGTGGTCGAGATAAATCTCTGGTGGTGAATCCTCTTCCCGTCTCCCACTTTTCTCCTCAGTCTAGATGAGCCAGAATGTTGGCAGGTGAAACAATCCTCACGTTCACCTGATCTCTACATCATACTCTTTACGCTGCTGACACTGCTGGCCTTGAAGACCAAGCTGACCAGCAGTGGAAGCTGGTGCTTAGCCTTGGCCTGGCGAGCATTCAGTGGCTCCCTCTGACTCAGGCAATTTCTCCTCAGCATCTGCAGTCATGGAGGTATCCATAAGCCTGTGGAGCCTCTGTAGTGGAACCATCATTTTCTTCACCACAGAGGTCCAGGTAGAAAGGCACTGTGGATCAGAACTCACTTATCTCCAAGGCCCTTCTGTGGCTAGTGCAGGAGCTTGTAGAAGACCAATTTGTGAGTTCCATAGTGAAATGGAACGGGTTAGGAAGAGTGCCTGTGGAATCCAGGAGGAGCTCAGCGGAGGAGTGCCCACCAAGCTGACTGGGAGGGTCGTGCGTGTTTGTTACACCTGCAGGGTTACTTCAGCGGGCGATATGCTACATGGGAGCATGAAAATAAAAAACCAGCCTTTGAACCAAAGCTCAATATTATTAATGGATTTCTTTGGGCATCTAGCACCTCACCTTCTCTCAGACTTATAAACTTCACTCCGAGATTCTTCCCGTCCTGTCACGTCCTGAGGCGGGCCCACCAAAATTTCTTTGAGAAGAAAATGAGAGTTTAATTTCCTGCTTTTGGTGAGCCAGATCTCAGTCTAACCTATACCATCTGGGACACAACGATTTGTCAGAACAGAAGAGCACAGAGGGCTCTCAGAACACTATACTATAAACTAAGTCATATGTAAAATGTCTGTATGTATGTCTTAATATTTATACCCTAAATTAACCTGTAAACATTCTTCTCCATTGAATTTAAGCATTGTAAAAATATTGTTTATGCTATTCTTTTGTATGTACTTTCATATATAATAAGAAAATGTTCTAAAGTTCCCGGTTACGTTTGCAATTAGTCAACTATTAGAAAGTAATTTGGTATATTAAAGAAGAAATAACAAACTAAAAACAATGTAACATACAATGAGGACAATTGTAAATTTAAATATGTAGAACTGAATAAAATAAAAAAGATTAATGGACATAGAAAACTGAACTGCTCAGAGTTACATGGTATACACTAACTGGAATAGATGTAAAAAATTTACTAGCACAATATTAAATTTACAGTACATGTAAGGAAACTTAGAGAGACGTCTTCTCATAACTTCTGACCCTTTCTCCTTCTCTTAGTCTCATAAAAAATACCAATACCCCTAATTAACTGGCCTGGTTTAATTCCCATTTATCGAATGGACCATTCCAGACCAAAAAGCCCTCAGCTCCACAAGAATAAGGAATCTTTAACAAATACAAAATGAGTGTTTGGGTCAGTGACCATAATCTAGATGACCTACTCCCAGAATCGTTAGTTTCTAGCTTCCTTATTCTCTGGTACCCTTTGTAAGCCCCTTCCTCGTTTACAGAGCTGCTGTTCTGGCCCTTTGGAGCAGTGTCGCCTCTCAGATCTTTATCACAAATAAGGTCTGCCTTGCCACAAGTCTTCTGTCTCTCCTTTCTATATCTTACAGTAGGGGTGTATGTATGTATTTTGTAAGACTGGAGGTTGAACCCAGGGCACCTTCACACTGAGCTACATCTCAAGCTATTTTTCCCCTTCTTTCTTTTTTTTCTTTTTTTTTCTTCTTTCTTTCTTATTTTTTAGACAGTCTCATTACGCTTCCCTAGCTCCTTTTACATGCACTCCTTCTGCCTCAGTTTCAGTTGTGTATATCAGACCACCCACCTAGAATTTCAAAGAACAGAATATCAAACTTAAAGATTAAGTGTTGAAATGTGCTCTTCTGCTGTATTGATCTTTTAAAGTGCAAAATGTTTCACTTTGACCTTTGCACAGAAGGATATCTCTGTGTCAAAGACCATGCTAGAAAGACCCAACACCCTTATCCTCAAAAACAGGAAGTTGAAAGCAAAATAACTCTCCATGGACTTTATTACAATAACTCATCATTTAAGATTCGTCAGGTCTGCCAGAAGTGGTGGCACATGCCTGTAATCCCTGCATTTGGGAAACTGAAGCAGGGGGATCACAATGAGTTCAAGATAAGCCTGAACTGTGTATCGAGACCCTGCCCAAAAAACAAAGATTCTTCAGGTCACTTCTTTGCTTCTTCTCAACCTACTATTTTTTGTCCTATTTAGTGTATATAAGTAAATAGCTGTTTCTTTGGGTCTTTATTTCCTCATAGGAGTTCTCAAACTATGTGAAACTTGTACCATACATTTCTCCTGCTAGTGTATCTTATATCAGTTTAATTCACAGACCTCCTGGGACCCTGAAAGGACACAGTTGAAGTTTTTCCAGTCCTACACTGCTGTGTGATCAAAAATGATTCAGCAAAGACAACATTCAGCTACAACAAGGGACTAATCCAACAGAAGTGTTCCTGTAGCCACCTACCTCTGTCATCAGACACCCAGGAAGTCAGGCATCTGACAGTACAACTCCCCGATACTGTTGCAGCAGAGGAAACAAATAAGAAACAACAAACAAACAAAAAGTCTACTGGCATGATTATTTGACACAGGGAGTGCATAGACTCTTACTGCTATACTGAGGAACTAGCAGTTTGCCCCACTTTTTGTAAAGGCAGGTGGACCAAAAGAGGGAAATTAGGTAAAATTTGACTTACCTGTCACAATAGACGATAGATAACACAAGTGGCCAAACTCTATCAAAAATTTTGATTAGTATTAAAAAAATGTACACGATAAAAGAAATTTTCAAAAGCATCATAATAGCTAGGTGTGGTGGCACACACCTGAAATCCTAGTACTTGAGAGGCTAAGACAGGAGGGTGGCAGTGAGTTCAAGGCCAGCCTGAACTACATGGCAAGACCCCGTCTCAAAAAATATAAAAGCGCAATAACACTATTTGTTGGAATAGAAGAAGTATGTCTATGTACTATTTCTAAAAGCTTCAATGGTTAAGATATTTTTTGGTAAAATATTAGTTTTTATGTTGCAACTCGGTCCAGGATTCTTTTGCAGGATTCACGTGGGAATTGTGCATCAGCAAATTGCAGCTCTGCTAGCAGTCCTGATGTCCCTAGATGACACCAGACAGTGCTGGGTGCCAATAGTTGAGACAGCCAGCTACTGGTCACTGTTGCTGTCATCATCTTCGCATGTCATAGGTCGACTCTATCAGGTGCTCCTCTTTACCACTGGTCTTTGTTGGCTATTGGCTATACAGGGTCAACAGCTCTGAATGCTTAATTGAAAACAACTGCTCTGCCCATACCACTCAGGATAAAGACATAAATTTACAGGACTTTTGTAGTTCATACTGCCTATGAAATAAATCACAAGCAAGTTTACAGGAACACCAAAACAAATGTTCTGACAGCATCAGTGCTGCAGTACAAGGATCAGTACACCAGGAGGGAGCCCTGCTCAGCCTCCAGCCTGAGAAGGAGCCAGACACTGCTGCTGACATAGCAGCTGCAGGCCTATTTCATGAAGGCGAAGGCTGAAATCTTGCTATGAAAGTTGGGTTGGGAAATAAGGGGCACATAGCCCTCCCTTCCTGTTGAGTGCCCCCTCCCTTCTTCTGAAAAACAACAGTACTCTGTGGACTGGCAGGAGTGGAGGAGGGGCGGCAAGCTGTCTGGCTGATTGCACTCATGTTGAGGTGGGGAATGATGACTGGATAGCCCAAGAGGGCACTGAAACAAGCTGTCCCTGTCCACTGGGGTGCATGGGGGATCATAGGGAATCATGGGGAGACTCAGACAGCTACTGGGCAAACCACATTCCCTCTCCAGCCAGGACAGGGAAAATGAGACAGTTGAGCCCTTCTCTGCTCTCTCATCTTGTGTCGAAGTGTAGCCAAATAATTTTATTATTTTTGTACTCAAATTGTTTTGGCTTTAAATAATTTACTCTATGGGAAAAACAAAAATGTAAGTGAAGGTGTTTATGCTCTCTACCTTAAAATATGCCACATTATCATGGTTATTATTTTGACTTAATACCAGTTATAAAAACACCAAGTTCAAGAAGAATCCTCTGACCTTCCTTCAATTTCTTAAAAAACAAATGCAATTCTCACCTGAAAGAAAAGAAAGCAACAGTTGTGACTAACATAGACAGAAAGGTGAAGCCTAGGCAAATCAGCAAAACCACTCTTACTTTCTAATCATTTCTCTGCCCCTTTGTTTTATAACGCTTTCACAGTTTATTACTCTTTGTCCAACTATTAATCATTTAATGGCCCCTTTGGCTCTTCATTTCCTTATGAAGGTTCTTGGGCCATGTTGGTAAATGTGTGCTAAGTTAAATGCATGGGTTTTTTTTCCTGATTATCTGTCTTATATCAATTTAATTCACAAGTTTATAGCAATTTAATTTGTTATTTAATTCAACCAAGAAAGCAAGCCAACCAATCAACCAACCAGCCAGCCTCTAACAGGGTAGAGATGAAGTTTTGCCTCTCTTACTTTGAGTGTAGCTACAAGGATTTTCCTATTAGTATACCCCTCATTACTGATTCCACAATTGCATAGTTTTAACAAACTAAATACCCACTTTTAATGAATGTGTAAGTCACTTGTTTTTCTGCATAATGGAAAAAGCTACAGACACATGGTACACACCTGGGCTTATTGATATGGAGAGACATTTAAAATGTGTCAGCTGATAAAAAGTAAATATTTGAATGTATACATAGGATGATCCCATCTGTTGTGTGTTTATATAGCTATATACATATACTATGTATACTTAGACAATACATAAAATATTAATGGAGTCAGCTGATATTTAATGACTGTAAAATGTATTTTTGCATTTTAAAAATATTTTTGATAAATATGTATTGATTTTAAGGAGAAAAAAGGGAAGCAAAATGTCCATTGTTCACACAACTTTATCATTACCTTTTCCTTGTGACAATTAATTCCCCTCCACTTCATCTCTAAGAAAAATCTAACCAAGATTTCCAGATAAAATCCAAAAGACCCAGGTAAATTTAAATTTCGTATAACAGATGATATTGATGTTAAGTGTATTCCAAATATTACAAGACATCTTGTAGTAATTTGTTTAATATGGCAACCCTACATGAAGCACCCTATACTTTGATATATTCTCTAAGTTATGCAACAGGGATATTTGCATGATAACAAAAGCAAAAACATGGACTGTATGTGTAAGGGTAGAAGCTGATAAAACACCTTATACATACTTTCCCAGTTTTCTTAGTAACAGGAAGACACCCACTTTATCAAAAAGAAAACTAAAAGAGAGTAAGAGATCTGAAACTTCGTAAGTAGCAGAACCGAGAGGTAAATACCAATTTCGAACTTTGGCTCTTGTCTGTGTTGTCCTTTTGTGAGACTTCAGTTCCACTACTATTGTTTTTGCCATTTTGTCACAGTGGTTTTATATATTTTAAAGTAATTGAACAGAAAAATTCTTGCACATTCTGCTTCTGGGTGTTTCCCTTGTGACAATTATTAAGTTGTGGACATGATATCTGTTTATTCAAGATGCAAACAGGGTTTAACAAGTCTTTCAATGAGGGAATATTAGTGTAACTTACTTATTTTCATTCAGGATCACTCATAGTTGCAGTTTCCTTGACTTTAATTACCTTTGAACTTCTCCAGTGACTTATTGAAAATGTCACTGTTTCTGGAACACTTCCAAGGTGTCATAATATTACAGGACCAGTTGTTTGGTTTGGTTTGGTTTGGTTTGGTCACGGGGATCGAGCTCATGACCTCGCACTTGACAGGCAGGTACTTGTGCCACTGAGCTACATCCCCGGCCCAGGTGTCATAATATTAGTTAGCAGCTTCTATTATATTTTTACAGATTCTCTTGTGCTTGCCTACTACACTATAACCTGCATTGTTGTAACCAGTTTGCCAGTCTTTTTTCTCTTGTCAGTTCTTTGAAACAAGTACCTCCCTATCTCCTAATTATTATATTTCTAAAAATTAGCGTGTAGCAATCAATAAATTAATCCACCCACCAAACCATGCATGCATCAATCAATTAACAGAGAAAGGAAGTGAAAGGTCATGTTTAGAGTGCTCCACTTGTCTGACTTAATTAAGGAATATATTGTAGAGTATCTAGTGTGACAGTAGCTAACACATTTCTTGCCATACTCCAAATCTAATCAGTGCTGTTTCCCTATTTTGAGGTGCTCTCACTAGTCATATTTAAGCTTACCAAAAAGAAAATAAAATAATTTTTTAGGATATCAGCCCACAAGGGGTTGCGTTGGCATTGAAGCCATTTTGTTAAAATGTCAATCTACAGAAATAAATGCTTTTCAAATACCTGAGAAAATTCTATCAACTGGGATATTGATATAAAAATAACTCATGCAAGTTGGAAGTGATGCCTCCTTAAAAGAAGCAGACTTAATGTAGTAATATTCCTGGTTTACGGTTGGTATCCTGAGATGAAAGTTTGGACAGTCTATCTAAGTAAAAGGCTTACTGTAGAGGTTTCCCAATTACTCAGATCACCCTCCAAGAGACCTGCTTCAAAAGCCTTCAGTGGTACCATGTTTGGGCATGCCACGTTTCCTCCAGCCACCTGTAGACAATGACAGCATGGCAGACCTGGTGTAGCCAGACACTATTGTGGACCTTTACCTACCAGAAACTGTTTCCTGTGACTTCTTCTCAGTCTGACCAAGGCTTTCTGAGAAGCATCTCTCTCTGAAACTTGGCCAACTTGGAGACCTTTTCACTCTTACTCTCCTTTCACAGAGTTCAGTTCTTCAGCACTGTCTGCAGGTTCCTCTGTTCCCTCTTCCTTTATCCTCTATTAAGGTCTATTCCAAAGAAATCTCTAGCACATCTTATCTCAATTTGGTATCTTCCGGAGGGCCTTCACTGCTGCATTCACCACACCCTTAAGAATAGTGGATGCCTTCCTCCTTTACATGTTTTTCCTCTCTGTTTATATTCCAATAAATAGTCATTGAAATGAGTGGTGAGGCATACAGATCATCAACATGACTTAATCGGGCTTGAAGAAGCATTTTCATTTCAGGCATTTAATTACCACACGTCCAGTGGAAACACTGGAAATCTAAAATATTATGGAAAATTAAAGCAGGTTCATGATTTCAGTTTAGCCAATTACATGTATTTCTCGATGCCTATAATGCTAGTGCCCGAACAATTTTAGCCACTTACCTAAGCCTATAAATTTATACAAGATGAGTTTCAAATGATTAAAATTCACACGTCAAATAGTTTACTTATTCCTGATCTGCACATTTACTTCTCAAAAGCAGAAAACGACAACAATGATGCATGTTTAAAAGGGACGTACGGAGTGCACTGGTGTGAGGGAGAGTTTTAAGCCATTTACTGTCTGCGTTCCCATACATAAGGAAAAGGCTGATGTTACCAAATATTCTGGCTTGCTGCAAGCATGGATTTAAAACCGCAATGCTCAGTTTTTGCAACAATTTGTTTTCAACATTAGTCAGATCTTAATATGTATTTTTTTGTTTTGTTTTGTTTTGCCACACCAGGGATCCAACACAGGACCTCACACCTGCTACACAGGCACTTACGCCACTGAACCAAACTCCCAGCCCTAGTTTTTTGAGGCAGGGTCACACTATGTAGCTCAGGCGCTCCCATTGTAGCCCAAGCAGATCTCGAACTCACAATACTCCTCCTACCTCAGCCTCCCGACTTAATATGTATCTTAATACAAAAGCTGACAACTTGCAAAGTAGCAGACCTCAAAAGAACAAAGGTTTACATGAGAAAGATCAAGGGGAAAAGATATTTTAAAGATAGTGTGCCTTTTTAGAAATGCAGCTTTGCCCAATTCTCACATATTTTCATGTTTAGTGGATACTTATAAAAACCAGTCCTTAATAATTAGTAGTAATTGCATGATTACCATGGATATAAATTTTCTATGTGACTTACGTACATTTTTCATGTGACCATTATGGAATCTGTGGCAGAGATACTGTTTGTTTTCTAATTTGCAGATGAAGAAACTGATAAATTGAGAGCAAAACATTTTTTCTAAGGACACAGAGCATTAATTAATAGGTCACTGACTTAAATTCAGTTTTGAATGACTCTAGAGATCAACCATTAGCCAGAATACTGTCATGACTTTTCAACCAAATGCTCTGACCACCTCTTCCTGGAAGATTTGAAAAATCTCATTTAGCCTCTTTCTCATCTTAAAAACTCCTTTTTGGAGATCACTACCCATCTGTGAAGTACCTACCTATCTACATGTGATTTTGTGTGTGTAGAACAAGCTCTCTATGGTTAAAAACAGCATTGAAATAATATATGTACACATTTATTTTCATAAGATGCTTCAATTGGTGAGGTAAAACCTGTCAACTGATTTATGTTATTGATCTATTGTATCATTAGCCTTGAAAAGAATTAAAATTAAGAAGGGACAAATCAAGAATGCAGTTGTTGAAAAATATGATTGTTTGATAAACATATAAATGCATACCTTAAATTCCCAAAATTATTGTAAAAAAAAATGGAAGTCTCTGAGACCTATTGCTGTAAATTACTTCAATCATCTACAGTATATTTTGTGATCTTTGAACATAGACAGGTTTCATGTGTCTCTATCCCCAATTATTGATATGAATTTCAAATAAATGCTTTTCTGATTAAAAGAATCATCAACAATATTTTTTCTCAAACGAAAAGGACTCTTACTGCTTTGCCAATTATGTTAGCATCCACAAAACATTTTGTCTTTATATAATGCTATTTCACTGATTTATAAATCAGCTCCTACCCAGTGAGAGTTAAATAAATTTCCGAGTCTGTTTATGTAAGTCCAGTAATCAAATATTATATTTGCTTTATATTCAATAATTCAAAAGCATTACTCTTTTGATTTTTTAATTTTAATATTAAAATGGATTTAGTTTACACTGTTCTTAAAACTGCTCCTTGATTTATTTTTTGCTTTTTGTTCCTTAAAGTTATGCAGTAGCCTAATTAGATATTCATTTTGACATTCTGGTCCCAGAAGAAATAACATTAACTCCATACTTATCCATCTGGTTATCAGTTATTGCTCATGAATTGCTGCTTGTAATTTTCCAGGGACAGGTGGGTGGCTTTCCAGTCAGGCTATTAAAATCCCTTACACTTTAACAACATGCTAATTAATATCCTCTCATGTTTGTGGGTGCACAGCAAAAACGCTGCCATGTACAGGAAATTTCACTTCTTTAATATCAAATGCAGAGATTCTAGATTAAAAGGTAAGCCAGCAGTTCTTTATATAACTACATCTTCTGAGAAACCAAAACCTTTTATCTTCAATTTTATGAAAATGTTTAATTCACACATCATCTTAAATTTAATATCCATCATTCTAAAAAAAAAAGATTGCACTGCTAAGAAGTATCTTTTCATCCACATTCAGAGGAAGGTGTTTCCTAGCAACCCCATACAATCAAAACCAATACTTGACTGAATTATAACTCAAAATGCTGTTAGAAGGATCATTTGCATAAGAAAGACACCAGTGTCTGTTCTGATTAGGAACAACAACTCTTTTCTAATATTGGTCAGCAGTAATCCAAGATCAGGCAGCTGTTTAGAGATGTATTTGTTGTCATGAAATTTTGCCCGAGGAAAGCAAACATCTCATTCCCTAGACAGTGGAGAGGCCACTGAAACCTCAGAAACTAATCCAAATAAATACAGAAAATTTAATACCTACTGCATTAAAATGCTTTGCTTCTTTTAAATTTGTTCAAATTGTTTAATTCACTTGTATACCCTTTCACCTTTCAAGCATTCATTGTTGCTTATTATAAGGGCTAAGCATTAGGTAATGCTCTTATACACAACAGCTATCACTGTAACTTGGATCCTTTATAGACACATGTGCTTACATATTATTCTTCCTTTATGAAGCGATTACTGTTGCCCCTGAACATAGAATTCAGATGCTTGTTTCAAATTCATTCAGTCATAGTCCATATTTTTACATAGTAACAATACAAATCAAAGTTTATGTTGTAAGAAAAAAAATGTCATATCCCTATAGAACAAGAATAAATACAAAACTTCAGTCAATGAATTTATCACTTACTTTATTTTTCTTTTTTCTGTGAAAATGAGCTACTGTTGATTTGATTGTATGTTAGTCAATGTTCTTTTAGTTAATAGCAGTAAGGTAAAAAATAATTGTTCCAAATGAGTCATAAAGTACATTTAGAACCATAGAGAAACACAAAAGCAATCAGAAGCAAAGGAACTATTATTAGTCTAATACTGAAGCCTCAAAATTGCAGGCTAGGAAGCATATCCAGAGAAACTCTGCATCTAAAGTTTAGAAACCTTATCCGTAGATGTAAGAGATAGCATTTACTACAAAAGCATTTTTAGTAAAAAATTTATCCCAGAAGTATGTAAACAAGATAGATGAACAGGTAAAAAATACTCCCAAAAAAATAGAATATTATGAAAATATTTCTTAAAATTATTGAAGAATAAATTTTCCATTCTAAAAATGAAGGATTCAGTAAGAGTGAACAAGCTTGTAAACTATTGGGATATTTATTAAAGTCTAAGCACAAGTTCTTTCTCAGAGAGTGTGTAATTAAAAGATGAGGACCAAAAAAGACATTACATTTAAATTAGTTAATTTTAAAGAGAATTTACTAAAGGAGCACCTTTAAATAATTTTCACTTTAATGAATTTGTCAATCTTGAATTTTCTTTTGTTTTTCTTTTGGTAATATAAGCCACATAATCAGTATTTAATAATACCCTGAAACATAGAAATTTGATTACATATTAGTGGGAAAATACAATTAATGACCAAACCTGTTCCGATCCTGGAAAAGCTATTCACAGAACTGGTAGAGACACAAAAGCATTTTGGCATTCAGTAAGCATTCAACCAGGATGTGATGTGTATCACAGATGATCTGCTTAGAAGTGTACAAAAACAGAAAACCAGATCTCACTTTTTTATATAGTCAAATAGAAATAATCCATAATGTCTGTTTTCAAGATAAACAATAACTAGTCCCTAAGTAAGAGGAGACAGGGCCATTTGTCATACATAGTTCATACAACTTACTGAGTAGTTAGGGTGACCATCTGTGTTGGCTAATTAGCTTTATTCAAAAGAAAAATAAACTTTGAACATCTTACGGCAGTAGATAATTTTGCAAATTTGAGCAAGGCATTTACAGAAGTTGCTTTCCTACTTTCCCACAGAAATTGGAAGACAGGGCACCATCCTCTTTGATAAGTAAGAGGTGGTTCCTAGGTCCTCAAAGAACACATACCAGATTTCAAAATTCGCAAAGGTTTATTTAGTTTTTCAAAGAACACTCTAAAGCATGCAAACACATTTTAAAGGTGTTTCAAGGAAAATAGAAGAAATTTAAATTAAGAAAAGGTTGAGAGGGGGTATTTCTTTTCTTATATTCTATGGGGAAAATTAAATCCTTTATTTGTAATTTGTATTTGCCCTTTTAAAACTCATGCTTTCATCCTAAGCACAACACATCCTTAAAAGTTTACCAGCTTTCATTTTATTTTAACTTCTCAACCTATACACATTTCCTCTTACTAACAATATTTTACTAGTTTTATTTAAAATCATTCTTTGTTCTTAATCCCCAGGTGGCATTTTATAATATGCCTTGAACAATTTGGGAGAATAAGAAAGAGAAGTGAAAAACATAAGTAACAATTCCAATCTATGTTTAGGGACAGTAGAGTAAATCTTAGTAAATACACAGCTATGTGTCAACAAACTAACTTATAATTTACAAATTGTTAAGATTGCCTCTCGTTTTTCAATAAAAATAACTTGGAAAAACACAGACAATGGGTACCCAAGATCTAAAAAACACAAAAGAAGAAAGAATCACAACAAATGTCTCTCTGTTTGAAAACTTATTAAGAGACTCAGGAAAAACAGAAAAATTTAAAACCAGTCCTTCTCAGACATGCATCACTTGCTTGAGATTCAGATACCTGTACCTTAATTACTTTTCTCTCATTGTTGAGACAAAATACCTGACACCCAAATTAAACAGATAAAAGTTTATTTAGTTCACAGCTTGTGGAGATTACAGTCCATAAGAGGGGCAACAGTTCAAGGTAGCAAAAGACACAAAAGCAACAAGAGCAAAACAAGAGAAGCGTGAGAGAAGACTTTTTTTTTCTCTTATTTTGTGTGTAGCCTACCCACCCTAGGGGGAGTGTAGCACTCACACCCATACTTCTAGCACTAGACAATGAATCAATTTCAAACTCTAGATTTAGCCACCTGTGAAAAGCACCCCCTAAGTCTGCATGAGACTTTAGGGAGATAATCAGACATAAACTATAACATTACCCCTGATCCCCCAAAAGATGCATGCACAACCCCTTATGCAAAAGACATTCAGTCCTTCTCCAAGAGTTGCCAAAGTCCTAACAGTTTCAGCATTGCTGAAAAGTCCAAGTCTCAAGTCTACACTGCAATATAAGGGAAATTGTCAGCTGTGTGCCCCGGTACAAATGAAAAAAAAAATTAAACACTTCCAGCATTGAATGGCATGAGGTAGACACTTTCATACAAAAAGTTACAATCAGAGGGATACAAATGACTGGGACCAAAGCAAGTCCAAAATCTGGCAGGGCAAACATTGAGTCCTATAGTTCCACATGCAACATCTGAGGCAATCTGGCAAATTGTAAAGGGCTTGGCTGCCTCTGCCCCAATGGCACTTCTGGTAGTAGTAGCCCCATGGCTTCTCTCATGGGCCTGCTTTGCTTCCTCTTTGCAATTTTCCTACGATGATGCATGTTCTTGTCTTCTCCAAGTTTCTGGGGTCTCCACTGCACCTTTGGTTTCACCTTCTCAGCTTTACATACTACCCTCCCAGGGCACACTGCCTGTCCTCCCAGGCCTTCTGAAATTGGGGCAGAAGTTGTCTAAACCTGATAACGCTTGCATTCTGCATGTGCCTAAAACTAGCACCATGCGGTCTGCTACCAGGTGGGGCAGTAGTCAGGTTTTCTACTCTTTTGGCTATAGGGGTCAAGTACCTGAACTACTGAATACTCTGAATCCAATTTCAAGAAATAAATTCCCTATGCCGCATGCCATTCCAAAACCTGGTGTGGCTGCCACCAGTCTGGAACATGGTGCTCTGGGGTTTTCTTCTCAAAGCAAAGTCTTTCACCTTTTCAGTTTTAAGGCTGCAAAGGGTGGAGACTTGCTACTTCTTGTGATGCTTTCAGGTTATTTTTTGTATTCTCCTGTTTTTTCTCAGCATTTGAGATCTCCTTAACTCAATCTTTGCTGTCCATTGCTTTACTGGAGCTTCTTTTCTGGCCAAACCCACAACATTTTACATCATTCTACTGAGCTCTTTGCTCTTGATTCTCAACATAAATCTAGCTAAAAGCCCCCAACAATTGACATACCACCACCTCAATATTCAACTGCCTTAAAATTTTTTTTCTGCCAGTTTAATTAGTCCTTTTCTCTTAATCTTAGTCTCAGGCAAGTTCTCTGGACAGGAACAAAATGCTAAAAAGCTTTCTGCCAAGCCATAGCACACATTGTCTGGACTCCAGCAACCAATGCAGTCTTCTTCCCAACAGAAACCTCTTGATCCTGGTTTTTAAAGGCAGGATTTCTATCAGTCTTCTGGTCTTCTAAGCTCTGACCCAAATCTCCCATTCATAACACCCTAAGGGGGTCTAGTGCTACTGTTTCAGGCAACATCTCTGAACTTTTCCAAACTCTTCCCCCAAGCCATTTCCAAAGGTTCTTGAAAATGATCAGGTATGGTTGCAACAATGGCACCATTCCCAGTACCAAATTCCATCTTAGTTACTTTTCTCTTATTGCAGAGACAAAATACCTGACACCCAAATTAAAGAGGGAAAAGTTTATTTAGCTCAGTTTGTGGAGGTTTTAGTCCATAATCAGCTGGTTCCAAGACAGGGTGGCATGGTCAAAGTGCAACAGTTCAAAGCAGCAGAAGATACAAAAGCAACAAGAGGAAAAAAAAAAAAGGAGCATGGAAGAAGACTTTTTCTGTCCCTTGTATTGTTTGGAGCCTACCCACCCTAGGATGGGTGTAGCTTCCACACCCATAATCCCAGCAGTAGACAATGAATCAATCAGAAACTCTAGATTTAGCCACCTCTGAAAACCAACCTCCATGGATTCAAAGGCTTTGGGGGGACATCCAGACACAACCAATTACAACCTGCAAGATAGCGTCTGTTTATGCTTACATAATGTAAAACAGCTTGTATAATTTCCATCTAAGGAAGTCTACATACAGTAAGGAAGAATTATTTGCCCATTTGGAAATGAGGAACAATAGGGAAAGTATGATGGTCTCTGCACAAACAACAAGTGTCAAATTGCTTCATAGTGCTCAATAAATGTTTTCCTTGTGTATCTTTTAGTGATTTTATAAGAAATAGTTGCTTTAATAATTTTAATAACATTAACAGAAGTGGTAGGACTTTCAATTTCTTGTTAAGCTAAAAAATAAAAACTTCTAAACACAAAATGTAAGTTACTGTCCTGATACTCTACACAAATCTAAGGGTATGAACACTGATTTTTTTCATGCATAGATGTAGGTCAAAAAGTTTCTCAACTCTTGCCTACCCTTATTTTAAATTTCTCACGTCTTTGTGTTTACCACTTGCTGCTTAATTACTTTTTAAATCTCTTGCGGGTGAGTTTTGAATTTTGTTTCTTCTATGTTTCATCCTGTGGTCATTTTCTTCCCCAGAAAGCGCCATACTTCATTGCTTTGGAGCTTCAGGCTCTGAATATCTCTTAACTCTCAAGACATAAAATACCAGAACAACAATGCCTGTGTTGAAAGATAACTGAAGAATATCTCAGATATGTCCTTGAAAATATGGGCTCCACTTTTTAAAAAAGACTGTCTTGTACAATTTAATACCACCAGGTTATTGCACATTTTTCACTGGATTATCTGAGGTTTGTACCCCTCATAAGTTTTTGGAAATGTGGAGCTAATATAGAAGGCCCTACCCCTTATCAAAATTTTTACTCTAAGTAGGTTCTTTCCTAAAATAAAGTAAGGGGAAGGCAATTTCTTTTCTTTTAAAAATGTCTGCTTTTTGCCAACATTATCTCCTTTTCCTGAGCATTTAAGTACAGTATACACCAAGCCCCAAAAATTCTTACAAAATTTTCACAGATGTTCTGCTTTTCCCTCTTTTTGAGGCTTTTCCAAATCTGTGCTACAAGAGACTCATGACTTAGTAACAACATATACCTCCTTTGCCAAATGATTGTAGAATTTCTCTCTGATGGGATCTCTCTCCTCTTTTAGGAACTACAAAACATTGTCAAGTGTTTATTTCTTTGTTCTGATTCAAGTGGAGAAAAACATTGACCCCCTGAAAGCCGATCTCAGCAAAAATCATCCTCATATGGGGGTACCTGTAAGCTATTTAAACAGTGTATTGGAGAGAATTGATGGGATAGGATTTACATATTAGTCATAGTATCTGTGAGGAAGAACAGTTTTGTAAACTAGTCTCAAGCAGATCACTGTGCCTGCTAAATTTTGTGTGGAACTAAACCAAAACATTTGTGCATGTACACACACACACACACACACACACACACTCACACTTTGGAACCTCCATTAGGGATGAAAATAAGAACCCCAAACCTATGGAGATAAAAAAGGCTGTCTTATTATTCATAAAGCCAAGTTAGGGAACACCATTCATAACAGTGTCCAAAACATTCTTACTAATTTGCTGTCTTTAAACTAGATCTCAGGACACCTAAACCAAGAGAATTCAAACCACACACATCAAACACATTTGCAATTATTTGCTGCATCTTTTCTACTAACTTTAATGTTCTAACACTACTTAGTATTACCTATCACCCAGCAGCATGATCATTAACTAAAACATTTTGGAAATGCAGAATTTCAAGCCCCAGTCAAAATCTATTGAAGAGGATCTCACATAAGCAAAATCCCTTCAGGAAGTAAATGCACAATATTATTTGAGAAGTGTTTTTCCAGATTGAGAGTTGGGCATTAGTTCCTAAACTTCCTCAGGACCTGCCTTAAAAATTTTGGATTATTGAGTCTTCAGTGCCTACATTAAAAAAAGAAAAAAACTCCATGTAGTATTTATTATTTTCAAACATAGGGAAAATAATCATCACTTCTGAAACATTAATGATATGTGAAGTACTTAATTGGTTAAAACGCTAGGTTCTGAAACACTATGCTAGGTTCTGAAACATTAGATACATTAGATATAGGCTGAGCCCCAAGATTCTGGTTGTTGTTAAAGAATTTAAGGATCTTATTTGGCTTGAACTCACCCACAATTCTGGGATCAGAAAATCTTTCAACCCAAAACAGGTTGGAAGAACTCAAGTCTGCTACATGGTTACAAAGCATTTATGTACAGAAGACAAAAATGAGGCACAAAATAATTAAAGTTATTAAAGATAAAATTAATCTGTCCTAGCCTGGTTTTTGCCCTGTTTGAACACAGTTTGAACAGTTCTGTGCCTGGCTGTAACTTAGTTCTGTGATTCATTGAGACTCAGCTATTTGTTAGAAAAATGTACTCCTATTTTAGGCCTTCAATCAGTTTACTTTCAGTTAAGCTGTAGTTCACCATGTAAGGACTCATGTACAGAGACCTGCAAAGGTCACACAGAACTGGATTTAACATTTTAAGAGTTTTTCAGTTAATGACAATGCCATTCATCTATAAACTATAACTTGTAGAGTAAAGCCCCAGAATTCACACTTCTACCCCAGCAGCAAGAGTTCAGTAAACCCCTGTGAACTCTGAACAAGCAGAGTCCAAAGGAGCCAAGGATGAGACAAAGTCAAACGCAGTGAAAAAGTATCACCTATTGAATAAAGTCTTCACCTTTCTTTATATATAAGACCAGGACAGATGGCTTGGAAAGCCATAAATATTATCCATCCAATATTAGGCCATAGAACAACCATATTTTGAAAATACAAAGTGTAAGTTTACAAAATTCTCTCAATTTATGAGCCAAAGAGTGCATGAATATTGCTCATTTCTCAAGGAATGTGGCCAGCACCCCTGCTGCCTCCCCAAGGCTACCGCTCTGCACCAGTCATGTTCTTATATGTGCCCTGGGACTGGCGGTGAGCATTGGCTTTTGCCTTAACATGATTCAGAATAAACAGAAAGCTGAGTCATATCATTCAACTGTGCCTGAGTCTGGCAGCCTACTCTCCAATCTACTTCTCATCTTGAATTATACTCAGCCAGTTTTTAAACACTGATGATCTAGAGCAATGCGTTGAATCCATATATCAATGTAAAAATACAATAGTAATAATATTAGAAATATTGGTCAACAGTCTTAGCAATATGTCCCTAATTTCAACAATATTACCATTCCCATGCTTTACTATTAAGGGAGAATCTGAAATTCAAAGATTAAATCAAGTTAAATTGAGAGCTATAATGTTAAAAATAAAAATCACTTTGCCCAAATTCATGAGCCCATTCTAGACACACTGAATCAACACCTCTGGGGTGTGGGTCAGAAAACTTACAAAGACCCCTGATAATGTTTCTACTCTGGTCTGAGAGCCATATTCTGAGGAACTCTCTATTAGGTGAGCCAGGATGGTTAACCTAATAATGCTGAGAGGTTTTTCTTTAAAACAGAAGTTGTGCATTTGTTGAGAAAAGTCTTTACTGGAAATAAGACCCTTTCCTTTCTTACAAGTCTGTAGTACACAGGTGAAAGTCAGGAACAAAAATTCATTCCTGGTGCTCAGAACGGTGCCAAGTGAAAAAGAAACAAGTCATCAGTGAACAATGGCTTCCATTCCTGTAACTAGAAAAAAACAACCTAATTCTAAAACATGAAGTGTACTAGTTTGTGTCCTAAATGAGTGTTTAGGTTTATTTCAAAATGTTATGTAACATATGCGTATTTTTTCATGTTTATAGGTGCTAATAAATTAGACTTCTTTTCAGATATAATTTGAGATTAGATTAAAAAAATAATTTTAAGAACTAATTTCACAGTGGTAGAACAGAAAATGAAATGTGGATGATAGAGAATAAATGATTTCTGACATGCACACACTCCCAAATCCACTTGGGGAAGAATCACCTTTCTATTTGTTGAGCATTAAAAACAATGACAACAATGTCCTACTCTAACTTCATGGGGCCCTGGGCCATTTTCAGATCACTCACAGGATCCAATCGGGACACTTAGAAAAAAGGAGGGCTATCTCTTCCTCATAATGTCAATCCAATATCTGTGTTATTATTTTGCCCTGGGGTAAAGTGAGAAAGAAGAGTGAATATAGGGACCAGTTTATTATCCTAATGATTTATCCTCTGATTAAAGAAAAATAGTAGATGATAAAAAAAATTCTTTCAGAGAAATGAGAAGAAAAAAATAGATTAATTAGAACCCTTCTGGATGGGGGAGCAAAACAGCTGGAGGAATGTGTGCATTTTTAAACCTAAGCAACTGTCAGTTACATTGGTTTGGTTAAATTTAAGTAATATATTTTGTTTATTTTTTAACATTAAAGTAAGTTGTGGGAGTTAATTATTTGAGCTTTTTAAATACAAGACTTTCTTGTAGTCTTAACGAAATACTCTTTCGAAAATATCCCCCAGAAAACTGTTTGCAGTCCCTGTCTTCTGGCAGTTCCACATGTTGAAGAAGGAACAATCATCACTGAATCAAGCATGGACCAATCTTCACACCTGGATATAATTAATCCCGGTCCTGGCACCTTGTTCAAGCAGGTTGTTTGTTTCACATAAAAATTTGAAATTATAACTTGATAACAGGCCTAATCTGGTTATTATTTTAATGGGAGATGGTACTTACCATAGTACAGCAAAAAAATAATAATAATAATAAATAACTGTAACAAGAAAATGCAGGAGACACACAAAAATGCATAGAAGGGGAAGTCATTCCAGAACTTTATCTATTTTTTAAAACAAGATCTTGGTGTGTTTATGTTCTTGGTTTGTATGAAGCACCTCTAAGGTTTCCATTAAAAGAGCAAGTTACACTTTCACGACATAATAAGAATCATGATTGTATTTTTCAGTTTGCCCATCACTGGGACAAAATACCTGACACGAGCAAGGTAAAGGATGAGAGATTTATTTAGCTCATAGATTCAGAGGGTTCAATCCATGGTCATCCAGCTCCAAGGCAAAATAGTATGATGAAAAGGTACGATGGAGCATAGCTCCTTAACCTACAGCAATCAGGAAGCAGAGAGATAAGGGAAGAACAGAGAAGAGGATACCCTTCCAGGTCACACCACCTATAACACAGCTTTTTCAACCAGGTTTCACCTCCTAAAAGCTCATTCAGCTGTAAATTGACCAGTGGATTAGTCCACTGAGGAGCATATTACTCCCAGGGCCCAATCACCTTTCAAAAGCTCCACCGCTAAATACATGAGATTTTAGGAGGACATTTTAGATCTGAACCATAACATGAACCAATGTGCCTCTTTTCAAATGTTTCCTCTTCTGCATCCCATTTCCCAGAGTTCCAAGTGCACACATCCAAGGCTATTTGTACCATCATGTGATTATGATACCTCTGTCTGTTATGCTCCCTTTATTGTTTTTGGTTCATAGTTCTTTAAAATGAAACACATGCTATGTTAATGCTTTTATTTCTTAAAGGGTTCATTTTTCCCACTGTAATTTTATTTTTTATGATAATAGCACAGAAAATACTGGATGAAAATACAGAGTTTTACTTTGTTCTGTGCACCTAGTTCTTAATGATTACGTTATAAAAGATAGACCTCGTGTTAGAAAATGTGAAGACAAAAGGAAACTCCATAAAATTCTTGCTCTCAAGGATACTGCAGTCTGGGGGTGAGGACTAATGGCTACAAATAGACAAAGTAACAAAGGTGTTATAACAGAATAAATATTTAATTAAACCCTATAAAAGGTGCTACCACAAAACAAAAGAAGGAACACTAAATTCTACTTTGGGTGATTGCTGAAGATATTATGCAGTAGTTTTAATTTGTACTAGGGCTTACAGTAGAGGTAATTGTATGAATACAGTTAAAAATCATGGACGTGCCTACTCATTAAGAAAAAGTTCTCTGTACTGAAGACAGAGCAGATTTAAACTGAGGCCAACTAGTGAAGACCTCTGGCAAAGTGGTGGTTTAGCATACTTAAGGCAAGAAAAATTCTTTAACTTTTTTTTTAAAAGAGCAGAAACAACTATGTTTTAGAAAAATAACTCACAGAGGAATGTGTTCACATTGGTGTGCCACTCAATGCAAGGAATTTAATTTAAAGCCTACTACAATTATTTTGGTGAGATATGTCTTATGTACATTTAGGGGAAAGAATGCAGAAGATAGAATCAGAAATATTTCAAACGTTCAAGTTGGGGTCTAATTAAAAAACTGACTGATTAGAAAGACATTGGAGTTCAGAACAAGGGAAAACTGAGAAGTTACACACTGGTAGCATCAGAACAAATGAAGTCATATTCTCTCATAGTTAGGCATGATATTAGCATGTGTACCACTCTTAGCATGGTGAGCAGATAAGGATGCAGACAGAAATACACACAGAGATAAACACATGATGTGCACACTCAGATACAAATAGAAAGATAAATACTTGCTACTATATAAACCTTTGATAAGAAGGGATATTTTTGAAAATGACTTAGATGCCAACATTTTTCACCAACTGCAAAAACTTCTATCTAAATGCAAACATTGCATTTCTACAAAAATAGTTCTATATACCTGCATGAAGGAAGGTGAAGCCTACAATAGGAATATAAATAAATAAGTTTATATATAATTATGAATATAAATCATATATTTAAATCTAAATATACATAAATTATTTGTATTTATATATATCAACAAATTAATAGAATTAGAAGATTATACCAGTGGAAGTTGTTTCACCTAGAACACTTAGACCTCAAGAAATACTACTAATAAAATAGAAGATAAAATGCAACTACTATTAGTAAAATAAAAGATAAAACACTACTAGTAAAATAAAGATAAACTCCCCACTAAGGAATTTAAGGGGCATATATTAGCTTTATGTATCTGTGTTTCTTCTGAAATTTCCATGAAAAGAAATAGTCTTACATTTCTTTAAAGTACAAAATGCATGAAAAAATTGATGTAAAGTGAATATTCTGCTGATCAAAGGAAATTTCCAAACTACTGTCAATCTGTGAAATTTATGCTGATTTACTCTTCTTTAAAATTAATGGAGCAAACTATCTTTTTTGTGTGTGGTAAACACAGAACAATTCCTGCTTTTTGACCTTGAAAATTGCCCACCAAGTTTTATAAGTCTCTCAGGGGTGTAAGAACAGCATCCAGCCTCTTCTGTTGTGTAGAATTAATTGTATCAAGTGATAATATCAGAGGAACAATACATTTTCATCTTTTGGTCTCAAATAGAAAACAACAGGGAAGATTCTTATATCTCTATGAAAAAATGTTATGCGTTCTTCAGGTATTTTTTAATGATAGATAAATTTGTAACCAATATAATCTATGTAAAGAGTGTGAACCCTCACATTATACTTTGATAATGAAAAGAACTGAAGGTATAATACTGTGTCATTTAATTGGTTCTTGTGAAAGTCTGCAGACATCATTAAGAAATCAGTGCTTTTTTCTAAGAGTTGTTTTAATGACTATCTTACAAAAGCTTGCGAACATCATTCTTAAATCATATTTTTTTTTATTTCAAAGTATATCAGCCCTACAGAAAATCAAAAGAGCAAGTCTTCTAGGAAGCATGGATCACCCAGGATTGTTTATTCCAGAAATAATTATATATGAAATCTTTCAGTTTAGAAAATACTTGAGCTAAAGTGTGGAGCTACAAAGAAATTTTCTTTTATTTATGGACCTAAAATTCAAGAATTTTGAGAATACAAGAACATCAACAGGAAAAAGATCATTGTGACTCTGAGTTTGAGTATACCACTAAAAATTATGACTATGAGAAAGTTAGAACACCTGAGTGTATTTAATACTCAGCAAACTCCAAAATCTAATAAAAACAAGTGCAAAGACTGTAAATTTAGTTACCTTGAGTTCAGATCTTGGTTAGCATAACTGGTTACCATGTATAATGCTAAGCTAATGAAATAAACTTTTTGAACTTTAAAAATGTAATAATATAGTGAACTATATTTATTGAGTGCTTGGTCTAGTCAGGTCATGATGCTAAGCTCAGAGCATACAATAGCACATCACAGTGAAGCTGAGTGAGACAGTGCATTAAAGAGTCAGTTACAAAGCAGCTTCCTAAAATAAACTATGAGTGCTGTAATAGAGCACCTATCCTGAGCTGTACAGGTGGAAGTCAGGAGTGCTTCTAAAGCTGGAAATGTAGCATGTAGAAATTACCTAAAAGGAAAAGAGACATTACATTCAACAATTTTGGCCATAAAAAGGGTTTTTCCAATAGCTAAGAGATTAGGGAGGGGAGAGCATGATAAAGAATTTGAAAAGCATTATGTGATGAGGGGGATATTGAGAGATGAGATGTGAAGGAGAGGAGGACAGACCAGAAGGCTGTTTGATACTTGTATAGCTATTAGTACTTTATCCTAAGGCAAGAGTAAGCCACAAAATTGTTTTAAAGAAGAAATAAGCATCACCATGTTTGGGAAAGTTTGAAAACATTGAAGATGATTGCCAATGGTTATTGGAATGATAGACGGTACAACTGGATACAAATGATGAAAATGAACACAGGATACAACTTACACTAGTAAAAATGTGAGATCGGAGGGACGAGAGGATCTAATGAATGAAAGTCAGGTGCACAGAGTGAAAAAGAGGGAAACAATGGAAATTAGAGGAGGCCGTCCTCAGAAAACAGTTAAGCAGAAGCAGTATTTTGATGAAATCAGTACTGTAAGTCAGAGGATGTGGAATGCAGCACATGGCAGCAAGCTAATGGAAGAGCTGAAGTGGTCCTAGCTGCAATCAAGATGGAGGGTAGAAAAGACATACGGATGTCAGGAGATACTGAAATAGTTTGTTATAATTGTCTTCACACTACTTTTCCCATGAAGATTTTTTGGTTTATTCATTTATTTTTAAATATTTATTATGGTTAGCCAGATGTGGTGGCAGAAAATTATAATCCCAACACTCAGAAAGCTGAGGCAGAAGGATTGTCGTAAGTTTGAAGCCAGCCTAGGGTCTGTACTGAGTTCAAGACCAGCCTGAATTATACAGTGAGACTCTCCCTCAAAAAATCCAGAAGAAAAAAACAAAAACTTTATCATGACAAGTTTTGAAATTCAGGTGTGAGCATAAGGAAGAAAGCACTTAGCCATTTGACTGAATCAAAATAAGCTTGTTATGGCCTAACTTTGTATACTAGGTTGGGGCTCTAACCCAAGGTATTAATAAATTCCTACCGATCACAATTTGTATTTTTCCCTTGATAATCGTGGAAAAAGAAGAAGTTCCTGAAGAAAGGAGAATAAGAATATTCCAAGTGTCCTATCTTCATGTCATTTTATTTTAAAAGCTCTCGCTGTAGAACACTAAACACGGGACAAAAATCAATTACTTCTTAATCAAAGTGTTCTTCAGAGACTCAAAGATTATCAAAGAAGTTGAGGACTCTGGGAGTAAAGGCATTAAGAAACCAAAAGGATTCTCTTGAACTGGTATATAAGATCATTTAGCATTTATTTCTTTTATTCTGTATGTAATAAATGTAGTAAAACAACTAAAAGAACAATTTCTTATTGGCTCAACCTAAATACATTTTATATTGTTATATATGAGAGTGGTATTTAAAATGTAATGCAAAGAACATAATTTGCTTTTTTTTCCTTTTCAAGGGAAAATTTTAATTGATATATAGAAATGACTAGACTTTACAGAATATATATAGCAATGATAGCAAGTCATAATTTAAAAATACAACAAGATGAAAAGAAATGAGAACTTCTAGCAATGGACAAAGAGAAAATACATTTTAGTCCAAGTGACTTTATCCTAGAGCACTGAGGCTCAGCGTATACCTGCATTTTAACAGGCTATCCCAAGGACTGTACATGTGCAGATGATGATTAATCTTGCCAAGGTGATTGGAAGGAGAAGTACATAGCAGATTAGTAAAGCACATTTCTGGGTGTGTGGAGTGAGGGGAGGGGTTCCAGAGATAATTGACACTGAGCCAACACACCGAGGGGCGAAGCTAAACCCTAATTGCAGGTGAATCTAATAGGCTTGGAGCCTAGATCAATTGAAAAAGGGAGAAGGAGGGAATTAGCCGGTACTTCCAAACTCTGCTCTGCTTCAGCAGTTGAATCTATTTATTGTTCCTGCCATTACCTGCAGAAGTCAGACTCTAACATCTTTGGCTTCTCAGTGTGAACTCGCCAGGGCAACATGAAGCAACTCCAGGGAGCTTGTAGATCTTGACCAAAGAATGGGGCTTCATCCCTTGTCCCTCTTGTTAGAAGGGTTTCAATTCTTACACAGAGCAGAAACTGGATCCTCTGGCACTCCTGTGTACAGAGGGCCATTGTGGGTCCTCCCACATCTGATCCTGAAAGCCTAAGAAATCCCCCTTTTATAATTATGTTAGCACTAATATATACAAAGTTTTCAACTCATCTCCAAACCCAAGCCAGTATAATAAATCTTTTTATATAATTACATATTCAACTCAGTCTAATATCCCATATATGAATTTCAATTTGTTGCATATATATGTACATATCTACATATAGATATCTATATAGAGAAAGAGGGAGAAAATCAATCATGTTCCTCAAAAGAACCATAATCAATAAACATGAACTCATCTTATTTCAAGGGAACAAACCCTCAAGGGAGAAAATGTTCTATGCCATGTGTTGGAGTTAAATATAAGTGTTCATGTATTTTCAACATAGTATGCACCATGACATGCAAAAATATATTTTTCTTATACATGGAAATATTCATCTGACAAACACTTATCTTTTTACTAAAATGCACTATGATGGGTAATGTTCTGAAAACTGACCAAATGAAGGTGGTAAATGAGAATAAACTTAGAATTGTCACTGTCTAAAAGCTATTTCAGATGATGGAACGAATATATTCACGTTGTATTCTCAGAAAAAAAAATCAGCACTGCATCTAATTAATAACTAAATTTTTCTTAGTCAAGTGAGGATGCTAAGAGAATAGACACACACAAATCAATACAGTTAAGGTAAAACCCAAATGCACCACCCAGCATGAACTTGGTTATCTACATTTTATTACAAATTGTGCCAATCCACATGAACTAAATTCATTGGAAAGTTGCTTAAGACTCCTAAATTTAGGTCATAACTATGTATTATATAATTAGAGGACTATCATTAATCTTAACAGCTTCTTTTGCATTTCCCCCCATCCAGAATCATCAAGAAGTTAGGCAGACTGGAGGAAAGGAGGCTCTTGAGGCTCTTGATTTTCTTAGAGAAGTCTGTTTCCACAAAGGGAAACCTGTGCAATACTTTTGTGTCTTCAGCCCCCTAGTGGGAAACTGAAAAACGCTTTACTTATTCAAACTGCTCACGCAAAGCAGTACCCGGGCTGTGAAGATTAGATTATTGTAACTCCCTGTTGGCTGACTTGCTCCATAAGGCCTTGCATAAACTCCAGCTGCTGAAGGACAAAGCTGCCAGGCTCCCTCTGAAAAGGGTAACATTAATCAAAATATATTTCTCCCTATCTGAAATCCCTATGTTAGCTATTGGTTAAAAAATAATGTCCTGATTTTTAAATTACTCTTTTAATTCTGGGAGTAATATCTGGCCCAACTCCAGTGTGCTTTTTACAATCTCTTAGCAATTTATGTTTCCTAGTCAGCTTCTGAACCCTGCTGAAGTTAATCTGCTTCATATCCCAAGACCATTTCAGAGCTTTAGGAAACAAAAAAGTATTTCTACAATCTTTACCATGCAGAGTTCTGTTGTGACTATAAAGCATTATATCTGATATATACTAATTTATATAAAAATTTATAGTAAGTGTTCCTTAGGATAATATGGAGTGATTTAATTTTATTTCCCATTACCAAAATGGTAATTAGGTGTTTCCTTTACAGATTGAGATTTAGAGCTAAAATCTAATACCTGGAGTGTTCAGAATCAAACATCCTGGCATTCACACACATACACAGAGGCACACATACCCCACACCCAAAATTATTCATATTGTCAAACTCTAAATAAAACAGAGAAATACAAAGACCCTGAACAATGGAGTATACTCCCTTATTAAGTAGCTGAATTAATCTTCCTTTACCAACTGAAAGCAAGACAAACTAAAAATGGCATGATATAAACAATTCAGCTAGGTGTATGGTGTTGACTAATCAAAGCTAAGAGTGCGGGTTACATGCTTTGAGTTATGCAAAGCTCAATGAAAATCTTGCTTTATCTACAGAGAGGCTTCTCATGAAGTAATAATATTCTGGAACCATAATGCTACAGAGATTCTTCACTGGAACATTTCAACCCCGATTTCTTTACAGGGGGACATAACTCCAGTGGATTTGAATTGACTAGTCATCCTTTCATATTCAAATGTTGCAGATTCAGCATTTTTCCTTGAATTAACAAATTATGACTATATTGAAACCAAAGTCTGGTCATACGTGAGGACTACCACCTAATGTATATCTATTCTGCATTTGACATTCTGACAAGTACTTTAAATATATTATTCTTTATAATGAAGAAACTATCTATTATCATGCTGTTGCTTTTTCTTCCTCTACTAAATTAAATACTATAAATATACATCATGGAAAATCAACACAATTTAATATTTTTCGTAGTACATAGAAATTATCAGGTTTCTTAAGAGCACAGGTTACTAATGATTTGAATAAGGCAGGCATATTTATAAAACAAGTGAAACCTTGGTAGAAGCAACCAGCAAAGCCTAATTCTTTCTTTCACTCTACAGCTTTGATTCAGGCCAGAAACAGTCGCAGGAAGGTGCAGAGAGGCTAATTCTGCAACATAAATCCAGGTATCCTTGTAAGTTAATGAACTTGGGAAAGAAACCTGAAGTAGAAAAGACTTCCAGAGAATGGTAGAGTGAGAGAGAAGCTCAGAAAGAAAGGAGCCAATGGGAGCAACACCAAATTCTGTCAACATGGTTGACGGATGTGCTGTCTGGTTCCTGAGATGCACATTCAGAGGTCAGAACTCACGCAATCGGAAGTGAGAATATAATCATGAAGCGTCCTAAACTGAGAAAGAACTTGTCATTTGACTCTAACCAGTTTAATTGCCTACTAAAGCAAAACCATCAACACTAGTTGGGTAACTACAACAGAATAAAGAGTCCCTTTTAAAAATTTCATGACATACAAGATGAAGTTCACAATTACACACAATGAACCAGGAAAACTGACCCTTAAAAGACATAAAATCAACGAAGTGTAAACCAAAAATAACAGAAGAAATTGAAGCCATCAGAGAAAAAATATCATTATAATCATACCAGTTATTATAAACATGTTAATCAACAAAAGAAACTGCATTTCAGTAGAGAGTATTAAACAAGTCAATAAGTATAAAGAATCAAGCCTCTTGACCAGCAAATAATTTAATTAAAAACCTATAATCATGAGATACGTTTGTAACTCAGTATTGGGAAATTTAAAAACAAAGTCTCAATAACAAAGGACTTACAAATGTAGACATAAATTATTTAGAACTGAAGGATAATGAAAACAGGGCATTTTGAGTAATTTGAGATAATGTAACTCTTGAAGAAAAAATTATAACCATAGTTCTTAATATTAATAATCTAGAGTTCCATTTCAACGTTTGAAGGAGACGTGTTATGTACATGTATTAACTCTTCACAATGGATGCAATCATGAGGCACTCTAAACCTGTACTAATAAGTAATTTCAAAAATAAAAAAATTAAGTAGTGAAAAATAGCCAACATACATACTGTATATAAAAAAGATGAAAAAAAGGAAGAAGAGGAGAGAAGAGGATAGAAGAAGAATATTAAGGTGGGAAATAAGAAACATAAGAGCTATAATCAATGAGACAGAAAAGGTAAAAATAGCCTATGACTTGATAACAAATATGAAATCCATTAACCTCTAGGCTAGTCAAGATAAAAGTTGGGAATACAAGTAATCAATATGAAACCACAAAGACATTAAAATCAGAATATTATGAATACTTTTATGCCAAGAATTTTGACAACTTAGATGAAATAGAAAAACTACTAAATATATTATTTAGAGAACATGACCCAAGATGCAACAAAAAATCTAAGTAACAAGATCTGCAACTGAAACATTAAATTTCTGTTTGTTTCTTCAATGTAAAAGAGAATCATTTTTGTCTACCTATTGTACTTTGCATAACTATGTTCAAGATAATGACACACGGTGTATTATTA
The DNA here is from genome assembly GCA_004363535.1 of Dasyprocta punctata. Taxonomy (NCBI): domain Eukaryota; kingdom Metazoa; phylum Chordata; class Mammalia; order Rodentia; family Dasyproctidae; genus Dasyprocta; species Dasyprocta punctata. The sequence goes on from RJWM01005354.1 coordinate 49,862, forward strand.
CTTTGTTATAAATTTTGTTTTATTTTTCACCAAATAAAAAAGAAAAGAAAAAACACTGAATTTCTCACACAAACACACATACTGGAAAATATCGAACCCATGTATATTTCCTAGTTAATTCTATTAACATTAAAAGAAATAGCATAACACCTACAAAATTCCTCTAGAAAACAGAAATAGTAGAAAAACTCATTATATTTTCTGAGGCTAATATCACCTTGAAATCAAACTTAAGCAAAAGCATCACAAGGAAAGACAATTAGAGATTAATGTTCTTATAAATATGGCTATAAAAACCTTAAGCAAACTCTAACCAATCAAACCCAACAATATATAAAAAGGGTAATAAATCATGACTAAGGTTTATCCTGGCAGAGAAAGATTGATTCAACTCTGAAAAATCAATCACTGTAGCTCACCATAGATAATAGTTTTCTATTGCTCAGTAATCAATCTCAAATAGTGTAGCTTAAAAATACCCATTCACTAGTTTCCAGCTCTGTATGACAACACTTCAGACCGAGGTAACTGAGTGTCTGTTCAGGAACTCAAAGTTCAAAATCAAGGCCTTTGTTGAACTTATTTGGAGGTTCTGGGATCTGACCACTTCTAAGGTCATTAAAGGTTGCTTTTTGCCATTGTGGAGCTGATCTTTTCTGGTTGGCTGGCTGCCACAGACTGATCTCAGCAGCTAGTGCTTGCCCGTGTCGCTTACTCCATGACCCTACCCTTTTTGCACACCACAACTGAGAATTTCTATTTTGTCAAATCTAGCCCACATTTCAAATGGCTGTATATTCTCTGCCTCAGAGCTTGGAATCCAGATATAAAGAGTTAATGGTTAGGTAAATCTCTCCCAGACAATCTCCCTGTTCAGTGTCAGTTGATGTGCGAGCATAATCACATCAGCAGAATTCCTTCAAGCAACACCCACATTAGTGTTTAATTAAGTAAATGTAGGTGTGTGCACACCAGAAAATGGGAAATTTGGGAGCCATGTTAGAGTTCTACTTAACAATCATATTTATAGAATTAAATAAGCCATTTCAGTAGATGTAGAAACCATGTTGATTAAACCTCCAGTTACAGGTATATTGATTAAAATTAAAAAATTGATTTCAATTCAATACCTATTCACAATTAAAATCTCTCAGAACTAATGGAGCAGAGGAAATTTCCTCACTCTATTAAGTGTACTTAAAATCCTGTAGCTAACATACTTGATGGTAAGAAAAGATCTTCTAAATGAGAAAGAAACAAGAGAAAGATACTGACTCATTTCAGTTTACTAGGGATTGTAATGACAATAATGAATGCTAGGGACCTTAATGATTATAATGAGGTGTGGCAGTATTATGGTTTGTGTCTAGGTGTCCCTCCAAAGCCTCATGTAGTCATAAATAGGACTTTTTCAGAGGTGGTCGGATCTAAAGTGTGTGACACTGAAATTGATTCATTGTTCAATGCTAGGATCACAGGTACATACCTGCTGGAAGATAAAATAAGTAAAACTCTTGAAAACATAGGCATAGACAAGGACTTTCTGAACAAAATCCTAATTGCATAAAGAATTGAAAAAAATCAGGCTCCCCACCCAAATTCAAAGATCCAATCCAAACATTGGCATCTGAGATGAATACACAATTCTCAGATGAAGAGATATAAATGGCAAATAAACATATGAAAAAAATGTTCAGCATCATTGGTAATTTGAGAAATGTAATTTAAAACAACACTGAGATTCTATCTCATCCCAGAAAGAATGGCTACCATCAATAAATCATCAAATAGCAAATGCTAGTGGGGCTATGGGGAAAAAGGACCGTTTCTGCACTGATGGTGGGAGTGTAGACTGGTGCAACCACTGTGGAAATCAGTGTGGAGATTCCTCAGGAAACTAGGATTGGAGATCCCTTTCACTCTGCCTATTCCTTTTCTGGGTATTTTCCCAGAAGAATTAACAACATCATACAAATTGTCTGGGAGCTACTGCAATTGGTGAGAAGGGAATTCAAGACAGGCTCCTGATAGCACTAGTGTGTGGGAGCTGCTGGGACTGGTGAGAAAGAAATCCGGGATGAGCTCCTGCTTGTGCCATTTTCTGGGAGCTGCTACAACTGGCAAGAAGGGGTCAGAGATGAACTCCTGTCCCACACTTGACCAGGAGCTGCTGTGACTGGCAAGAAGGGTCTGAGACAAACGTCCCCTCCCTATATTGATGGGACTCAGGGACCAGAGTCCAGTGGAAAAGCCAGAGACAGTAGGACCCTGGCTAGAGTGCACACAACGGAAAGACAGGACTAGTGGTGCAAAAAGGCTTGAAGCAACAGTAACAATATGAGCCAGCAGGTGGTAAATTAGGTGAACCAGCTTTGTGCCTGGGGACAAACACGTGCAGAATAGAAGTGGGGAGGCAGTGACACCTTCTTTTCCTTTTCATATTTTTTTATCTCCTTCTTTCATTTTCCTTTTCTGTTTGTTTGTTTTTTGTTTTCGTGGCACTGGGGATCAAACTCACAACCTCGCGCCTGCCAGGCAGGTGCTTAAGCCACTGAGCCAAACTTCCAGTCCTCGTTTTTAGAGACAGGGTCACACTACATAGCTCAGGCTGGCCTAGCACTCACATTGTAGCGCACGCTGGCTTCGAACTCACAATGTTCCTCCTACCTCAGCCTCCCAAGTGCTGGGATTAAAGGTGTCTCCTTCTTTCATTTTCTGTTCTCTTTTCTTTTTCCTTTTTGAAATGGCAAGGGAGATTTCCAGCCACAGAAAGCTAATCGCATCACACAAATTCAGAGACAAAGAGCAAACCGAAACCCAGCACAAATTCACTGGCACTCTCGGTTGGAGTACACATTCTGGGATCAGATTTGGACCTCCCTCAGAACTGTAGATACTAAAGGAATCTCACTACTTTTATTCTTCCATGTCTGATGAATTTTCCACTGGTTAGGGTGTGCTGTTCTGCTGCTGTTTTTATGTTATTTTTGTTGTTGTTGTTTGTTTGTTTGTTTCTTCCCTTTTCTCTTTTTATTTCTGCTCTTGTTTGCCATTTTGTTTTCTTTCTGTATATATTTTTTGTGTGTAATCATTATTATTTCCTAATTATTTCCTTTTTTCTCTCTTTTCTATGTTTTTTGGTTTTTTGTTTTTTTCTTTTTTCCTTCTTTTCTTTCTCTTTTATACCTTTTTTTGTTTTTTCTCTTTTCTTTGTTTCTTCTTTTCCTTCTCTTTTCTACATTCTTTTTCCTATTGTGCATGATTCAGATCTCCAAACTTTCCCTTTGTATTATTCCACTCATCATCTCCTTCTCTTTCCTCAGCTATCTCACTTAAATTTATGTGGCTTTCATGTGGGTAAACATTATCCCTTTCCTTTCTGGTTCACTTCAATACTCACGCTTTCTTTTCTAATCCCTCCCTCTTATATTGTACAATTACCCAAAACTTGCATGATCATCCATTATTCACTAAATTTGTCCATACTATATTTAACTCCATTCACCTCTCCATCTTACCCCCTACTCTTCTTAAACCTCATCACAGCAGGATAAAATCACTCTACTGGGTGGGAAAACATTGCATACAAGTTCCTGTATAAGTTGATTTATAAGACCATTGAAGGCTTGCAACCCAACTGGTGACCCTGCCCTTCACCCAGGGGACTGTGGCAGGCCTACTACTGTGCCACTGACTCTGTTTACTACCCAGGAGATCATGGATTGCCTGCAAGCATGCTACACCAACGGGACTTCGACAAGAGCTCCAGTGGCACAGTAGGGCTCTGGCTGGGGGTACATGGTGAACAGGTGGGTCTAGTGTTCTGGAAATATTAGCCAAAACAATTACACAAAAAAGAGATATAAAAGGAATAAAGATAGGAAAGAAAGAAATTAAATTATCATTATTTGCACATGACATGATACTCTATAGAGAAGACCCCAAAAACTCCACCAAAAGTCTACTAGATTTAATAACCAAATTCAGCAGCATAGGTATACACAAAGTCAACACCCAATAATCAATAGTATTCCTGTATATAAAAAGAAAAGTCATTGAGAGAGAAATAGTTTCAGAATAGCATCCAAAGAAAGAAATACTTAGGAATCAATCTAGAAAAGGAAGCAAAATATCTATATATTGGAAATTATAGTTTTCTGAAAAAAAAAGAGATCAAAGAGAATCTCACAAAATGGAAACATATCCTCTGCTCATGGATAGGAAGAACATTGTGAAAATAGTCATACTTCCAAACCTGTCACACTGATTTAATGCAATCCTGACCAAAATACCATTAGTATACCACACAGATCTAGAGAAAATATTTCTAAAATTCATCTGGAAACAGTAGAATCCTAGAATAACAAAGGTAATCCTGGGCAACAAAGGCAAGACTGGAGGCATCACAATCCCTGAGTTGAAATAATACTTCAAAGCTACTCTAATAAAATCATCATGAAACTGTCAAAAAAACAGACATGAGGATGACTGGAACAAAGGAGAAGATACAGACACAAATACAAACGCACTCATCCACCCTTATCTTTGACAAAGAGGCAAAACATGCTCACTGGTGGAGGAAAAATTGGCTTTCCAAATGCCAAAGACTTAAACTAGACCCATGCCTACCATCATGCACTAAACTAAAGTAAAAATAGACCAGAGGTCTAAATATTAAAACAGAAACTCTAAACCTATTGGAAGGCAAATAGGTAGAAATCTTGAAGATATAAGGGTAGGCTTAGAGTTCATGAACAAAAACCAAACTGCATGCAAACTACTTCAAAGAATCAACAATTGGGATCTCATATTATTAAAAATGTTTTGCACATCAAAGGAAATCACCAACAAAGTGAAAGAAAACCCCACAGATTGGGAAATAAAAATTTGCCAACTGTCACTTAGACAAGAACTTCTATCTAGAATGTATAAAGAAGTGAAAAATCTCAGGCCCCCCGAATTTAAAGACCCAATTCAAAAATGGTCATCTGAGATGAATGCACAATTCTCAGATGAAGAAATACAGATGGCAAATAAATATATGAAAAAATGTTCAACATCATTGGTCTTTCGAGAAATGCAAATTTAAACAACACAGATTCCATTTCATTCCAGAAACAATGGCCAGCATCACAAAATCTACCCATAACAAATGCTGGAGGGGCTTTGGGGAAAAGAAACACTTCTCCATTGCTGGTAGGAATGCAGACTGGTACAACCACTGTGGAAATAAGTGTAGAAAATCCTCAAAAAACTAGGATTAGAGGTACCATTCAACCCAGCTACTCACCTTCTTCATATTTTTCCCAGAAGAATTAAAAACACCACACCACAGTGATACATGTGCACTGATATTTATAGCAGCACAATTTGTAATAGCCAGATCTTGGAAACAACCCAAATGCCCATCGACTGAGGAATGGATAAAAAAGATGTGATATTTTTATATGATGGATTACTAGTCAGCTATAAAGTAGGACAAACTCGAGGCTTTTATAGGTAAATGGATGAGACTTAAGACCATACATATAAGCACAATACATCAGACTTGCATATGTAAACATCGTATTGTCTCCTTAGTGTAAAAAACTAAAAGAGTAAATAAGACCCAAAATGCGTAATACATATGGTGAAAGTTAAAGGGCAAGAAACTGCTCAAAAGAAAAGAATGACTTTGATGGGGAGAAGGAGAAAAGAGAGAAAGGAAAAGTATGTGCATATATATATATATATATATATATATATATATATATATATACATATATATACTTTGTTTCTATCATATATATATATATGATGGATAATTATACTACTATTCTCTATTAATTTATCAGAAAGAATGACTTGTGCTTTCATTGTTTGATCATTTTTTCATGCCTATGTATTGCAATCTGAGCAATTACTTTGAAGAAAACAATATGTAATATATTAACCATTGTTAATCTCCCACTATTTTGTTTTAAGATTTGTATCGTTTTTATTTTTTTGTTTTAAAATTTCAAAAATTTACCCATGTTGAAAAAAGAACACTGCATGAATAGAGTCATAGAGTGTATGACCTTTGGGGATTGTGCTGTTTTTCTCATTCATCATTATTTTCTGTAGATACACAAAGGTTTCTATATTGTGTTATCAAAAGTTCATCCTCTTTCATTGCCCAGTAGTCCAGTTTGTTGAACCATTTCAAAAAAATTATATAATCATATATTCTAGGAAATGTTAATCTAGTGCATAATCCTTTCTTTTGCTATTCTGTCAAACAATCGAAGAGACAGAAGTTTGCAAAATAAAGTTCACCGAATCTTGTTTTTAAAACAGAATCAACAAATAAGATTGTATTAAAATTCTTCTGCACATCAAAGGAAACAATCAACAGTGATGAGAAAATCTAAAGAATGGGGAAAAAATTTCCCAGCTACTTCTCAGACAAAGGACTAACATACAACATATAAAGGACAAAATATAAAACCCTACCAAATAAATAACCCTATCAAAAATGTGCAACTGAAATGAATGCATACTTCTTAGAAGAAGTACAAAGGGAAAAAATATTTAACATCTCTGACCATTAGAGAAATTCAAATTAAAACAGCACTGAGATTTTAATTATTCCAGAAAGAATGGCTAGCATCAAGAAATCAAATAATAAAATCTGGCAAAGCTGTTGGGAAACAGAAAGCACTCTACATTGTTGGTGGGAATGTATACTACTACAACCATTATAGAAACAAGTGTGGAGACACATAAAAAAAAACTAAAACTAGAAACTCCATTTGACCTCATTATTCCCCTCATAGATGTGTTCCTGAAAGATTTAAAGACATCATATTACAGTGACACATACATTATAGTGTTTATAGCAACACTATTTATAATAGTGAAATATTGGAAATAGTATATATATCTATCAACACATAAATCAATAAAAAAGTGGTATTTATATAGAATGGAATACTATTATGCCATAAAAAGGATAAATTTAAGTTACTTGTAAGTAAATAGGTATACTTTGAGACCATAATGTTAATTGAAGTAAATCAGAAATGTCAACTTCAGTATTGCATGATTTCTCTTACATGAGAAACCCAAATGATAAATAAATGGAAAAGAAAAATAAAAGATAGCTAATAGGGAACAGGGAGGTTGATCTTTTATAAAAGGAAAGGGGATGAGGATATGGGTGTTCAGGGGAGGAAGGGGAAGGAATGTGATAAAAAGCTAAGACAAGTCACATACATACTCCAATTCCCACAATGAATGTAAAGATTATGCACTGCAAACATACACTCATAAAAATAAAACTAAAAAAAAAAAATGAATTTACAAAGCTTGCACTAGAAGTAATGCTAATCCACCAACTTAACAAAATGTAAATGTGATGTATACAAATGCTATATTTCTATAAATATTACAGAATGATTAGAAAATATGATTTTAAGAATATCCAAATTTATAAAGAAACAGAAGAAAGATAACATAAACATGACAACATATTACATACATTAAATCAGTAGAAAATAGAGCATTTTTACTCTCAGATACTCAGGAATACAGAAGATCTGAAAACCAATTGACTTTGGAAAGTTGGTATACCTTTTATCATTCATGTTTTCCCGGTAGTAATGAATGCTGTTAGAGACTGTCTATGCAGCAGCTGTTATAAGAATCCATGTGTTTACCCTAGTTTCTTTACACTGTGCTTTCTGTTTGCTCCCTTTAAACATTTGAAACATAGTAAGATCATTAAAAAATCCATGTGAATAGCATTATAGAACAACTAATGAGAAAGTTGGAAAAGAGGAATTTAAGATTGAGACAAATAATAACTTCCCTTCCCCAGGACTTGTGACACAGCAGCTCCCGGATGTCTACAGGGCTGTAAACTCTGAACTACTGAAATTTGTGGAACTTATAGACCAGAATTTTATAACTTGAATAACAAAGTTTGAGTAGACAAAATGTATTTCATGATCCCAGTGCTGGCAGATGCTTAACCTTTGTGCTGCCTACACATTAGTTCAATAAGGTAAGAAGGGAAATAAACTGAGTTAACTTAACCCTTGTTTCCTTGGTTTTAAACATCTCATATTATGTTATCATGACAGATGTTTGCAGCTTATAACTCTTTTTAACAGTATTGCTATCAACGAGGGACATCAACTGGAAATTTTCTAACAAAACAGAAAAACATCAAAACTTTCAGGATTTCAGTTCTTCCAAGGCTGATGTCTTGATGTGTGTATATATGTGTATGTGTGTATCTGTGTTTCACTTAATATACTTGTGATCAAAAATCTACTTACACCCTCACATGTATATTAAAGTTTACATAACATTTGAAGTAGAAACTTTGTCCAAAATACTATACCATGTGAATTACTTACCACAGAATTAAAAGAAAAAAATGCAGAAAGAATGATCCCTAACCAAGAAACTCAAGTTGCTTTTGATTTTTGATTTTATCATTTGTTTGCTATTTAATTTAAAGAATCATTATTCCTTTAAACTTAAAAATAATTATATTATGTATATAATCAAAATCAGAGAGGAATTTTCATTCATTGCATAGAATTTTAAAGAAACTTTACAAGTTTTATGAGTTTCATACTTTGAATTTGAAATATACTGGACAATCATTTAAGATTATATTCATGTACATAACGTTTACAAATTAATTATATAGATTATATGACAGAATTATTTTAGTAGATAGTAAATGGATATTATGAATATTAAAAAATAAATTGAAATTTATTAACCTCCTATTGAGTTCAAGAAATTATTCTAAAGTATTCTACTATATGTTATCAAGATATTTTACTTTTAATAATAAAAAACTTACAAAAGTGTTAAAATCATTAACGAATTTATACATTATGGTCAAAGTGAGAAATTTCTTCTGGCAGTATCTAGTATTAAGTAGTACCCCTATTCCATTCCAAGGTTTTTAAGGAAAAAAGGCTCTGACGTGTGTTGAGGAAAGTACGTGATCAACAGAGGAACAGACAAAGTGATCTGGTGGTTAGAAGGAAGGTGTTCAGACTGACAGGATAGAAGAGACGCTTTTCTTAAAATTTAGCAAATAAAGAACTTATTCAGTGAATACTTACTTGATACTATGCACTTAGCTTCACCTTACTACTGCACATACAACAATGTATAAGCTGAGTGAATAGGATCAAAGAAATATTCATTGAATAAATTCATTATTTGCCAGATTTTAGAAAAGATATCTCTTCTTTCCTTCTGCCACTCAGAACACCTTCCTTCCATGCACCAGATCTTCATCCTTGAAGAACACAGAAGGTGCCAAGTATAAAACCTATCTAGATAGAAAAGTGCTCATTGAGCTAAAATATGATGTGCCATGTATATCAGGCATCTTCTACTAGCACTGTGGTAAGTCTATTTGTCTGTGGAGAATAAGAGAGTTGATGAATATGAGCTAGAGCAGAAATAAAGAATTCTAAATATTAAATCTCATGTAGACTGAGTTCAATACCTTTGAGTAAGTCGTTTCATTTTGTTGAACTTTTTCATGTAAAATGTGGGAAAAATAATACATATTTGCCTTCCTAATAAGAACACTTTGAGATTTAGTGAATAGCATCTGCATTCACTGGTATAAAACCAATCTGATGATCAGAGGGGTTATGAGACCCAGAAGAGTTATTGGCAAAGAGGCTGTGTTTAGCAAGGATTTACAGTTTCGTAGCTCTCAAGTATACACATTTAAGATCCCACATCTTTACATAACAATAAACAGAAACTTGTGAAAAAAGGAGTTATTTTGAGAACTGCTACTATTTATTTACATCTAGAAATTATGTTAAATATATAGCAAAGAAAATTTGGGGTTGATTTAAAGATCTGATTCATTTTCATGCAGGCAAAAAAAAAGAAATTAAAGTGTAAATAGGCAGTGAATTTAATCGTTATGTGTTTTTAAAGTATGACTTGACTTTAACAGGTCAGTGAATGGAATTACCTATAAATTTAATTAATGTAATGTATTATGCTTGTGTTTCAACCTGACTAATATTATTCTACAAAGACTTCCCTTTTGCTTTGTAGTATCTGTCATTAAACACAGGTATTAAAATATTAGCTATTTATATAATGTTTTTAATTATTCTATACGATCACTTTGTTTAATAAATATGTATTAAGCACCGATCACAATAAGTATTGTTACCAGGATCAAATGAGAAAACAACTGGAAAATGTCTTATAAATAAATATGTGCATTCTTAACGGTACTTTCTAAATTATGATGATTTTAAATCCTCTGCTTAGTCCTTGGACAAAAATTTCAAGATGTTTTTACAACCTTTAGCCAACCTTATCAAAAAAAGGAAAGAAAGGACTCAAATTCATGCAACTAGGAATGAAAAGGGTGAAATCACTACAGACCCAGTCGAAATTCAGAAAATTATTTATACTTACTTTGAGAACTTGCATTCTAATAAGATGGAAAACATAGAAGAAATGGACAGATTCTTAGATACATGTGAATTACCAAAGTTCAATCAAAATGACATAAAATTCCTTAACAACCCAATATCAGTAAATGAAATTAAAGATGTAATTAAAAAATTATCAACAAAGAAGAGCCCTGGCCCTGATGGATTTACTGCTGAATTCTACACGAAATTTAGTGAAGATCTAATACCACTACTTTTCAAACTCTTTAATGAAATCGAAAGGGAAGCAATACTCCCAAACTCATTTTTGGAAGCAAGCATTATTCTGATTCCAAAACCAAAGAAGGATCCAACTAAGAAAGAGAATTACAGGCCAATCTCCCTAATGAACATTGGTGCAAAAATTCTTAGTAAGATACTGGCAAATAGACTGCAGCAAATCATCAAAAAGATTTTACACTATGATCAAGTGGGATTCATCCCAGGGATGCAGGGATGGTTCAACATATGTAAATCCATAAATGTAATACATCATGTTAACAGAGCCAAGGACAAAAGTCATATGATTATTTCAATAGATGCAGAAAAAGCTTTTGATAAAGTCCAGCACCCATTCATGATAAAAACTCTACAGAAAATTGGAATAGATGGTTTTATCTTAATCTGATAAAAGCTATCTATGACAAACCAATAGCTAACATCATACTAAATAGACAAAAACTGAAAGCTTTCACTTTAAAATCAGGAGCAAGACAAGGATGTCCACTCTCTTCACTCTTATTCAACATAGTCCTGGAAACTTTAGCTAGAGCAATTAGACAAGAGAAAGAAATAAAAGGAATAAAGATAGGAAAGGAAAAAGTTAAGCTAGCACTATTTGCAGATCACATGATACTCTACCTAGAGGATCCTAAGAACTCCATCAAGAGACTTCTAGATTTAATAAGTAGATTTAGCAACGTAACTGGTTACAAGGTCAATACCCAAAAATCAATAGCATTTTTGTACACAAATAACAATCATACTGAGAGAGAAATTAAGGAAGCAATACCTTTTACAATAGTATCTAAAAAATGAAATATTTAGGAATCAATCTAACAAAAGATGTAAAAGACCACTATACTGAAAACTATAGTACTCTAAAAAAGGAGATTGAGGAGTATATTAGAAGATGGAGAGATATCCCATGCTCTTGGGTAGGAAGAATCAATATAGTTAAAATGGCCATAGTTCAAAAGCTTTTACACAGATTTAATGCAATACCAATCAAATTATCAATAACATATCTTACAGAATTAGAGAAAATAATCCTAAAATTCATTTGGAACAAGAACAGACCTAAAATAGCAAAGGCAATCCTGGGCAACAAACACAAGAGAGGGAGCATCATAATTCCTGACCTGAAACTATATTATAAAGCTATCATAATAAAAAACAATGTGGTACTGGCAAAAAAACAGACCCAAGGAACAATGAAATAGATTAGATGATCCAGAAACAACTCCACACATACTAAGCTATCTTATCTTTGGCATAGGTGCTAAATACATTCATTGGACAAAAATAGAATTTTTAATAATTGGTGTTGGAAAAACTGGCTTTCCACATGTCGAAGATTAAGATTAGACTCATGTCTTTCACCACGTACTAAGTTAAAACCTAAATGGATTAAAGTTCTCAACATTGAAACAGAAACATTAAATCTTCTGGAAGACAGAGTAGGTAAAACTCTTGAAGACATTGGTGTAGGCAAAGACTTTATGAATAAAAGCCAGACTGCACAGGAATTAATGCAAAGAATCAACAAATGGGATCTCATCATATTGAAAAGTTTTTGCACAGCAAGAGGAACCACCAACAGTGTGAAGAGACTACCCACAATCTGGGAGAAATTACTTGCCAGCTGTCCTTCAGATAAAGGATTAATATCAAAAACCTATAGAGAACTTAAAAAAATCAGTCCTCCATGATTTAAAGACCCAATCCAAAAATGGGCATCTGAGATGACCACACACTTCTCAGATGAAGAAGTACAAACAGCAAATAAACACGTAAAAAAAAGGTTCAACAGCACTGGCCATTGAAGAGATGTAAATGAAAGTATCACTCAGATTCCACCTCACCCCAGAAAGAATGGCTAGTATTACAAAGTCAACTAATAACAAATGCTGGAGGGGCTGTGGGCAAAAAGGAACCCTTTTTCACTGTTGGTGGGAATGCAGGCCAGTGCAACCTCTGTGGAAGTCGGTGTGGAGATCCCAAAAAAGCTAGGACTGAAGGTCCCATTTGACCCAGCCATTTCCCTTCTGGGTATCTTCCTGAAAGAACTAAAAATACCTCATCACAGAGCTATATGTTCATCTATGTTCATCACTTCCCAGTTCATAATTGCTAGATCATGGAAGTAGTCTAAATGCCCTTTGACTGAGAAATGGATAAAAAAGTTGTGGTATTTCTATGTAATGGAATACTACTCAGCTATAAAGAACAACAAACTAGACATTTTCACCCCCAAATGGATGAATGCTGAGGATATGCTTCTCAGTGAACTGAATAAGTCACATATATGTGAGTATCCTATTGTTGCACTGGTGTGATGAACTGAAACAAAACCTATGTATATATAAAAATTAGTTGGGACAGTTAGAGAAAAAGAAAAAGAGAATGTTTATTATTTGATATTTGGATCCAATTTTGCTTTTTCAATTACATTTATTTGTTTCTGCTTGAAAAAAATAGATATTGAAATCTTTAAAAAACAAGACAATTTAGCATATTGGTAATGAATTTTTTATTCAATTATGCATTGAATAATATAAATTTCCCTCTGAATCCTATATAGGTATATGATTAAATTTTGATAAATTATTTTCTTATTTTTATTTACATCACATTCTTAAAATTTTTCTGTTCAGATGTTTTATTTGGACTATGATATTATAAATGTGTTTTTATGTCCCAATATATTATAATTCTGCCTTCTGAAAAAAAATAATTAAAAACAACAACAAAAAAAGAATTATTATAAGTGTATATAGTACTATTCTATTATAGAGTGAAATCTGAGAAATTGCATATACCTATAAAGATAGGTCCGTTAGTCTATCAAATCAAGATGATTTGCCTGAACAAATTGTCTATGATAAACAGTAATTGTAGGTCTTTAAATGTTTAGATTACTAAAAAAGAATTCAGGCAAAGGTCAACACAAATTCTAGAAGAAAATCTTTATAACGTTGTGTTATGTTTAGATATAAAATGTCTCGAAAAGTCTGACATGTCCCGAGGAAGGGCTTTTTAAAGGTGATTGGATCATGGAGACTACACTTGTTGGTGGAATAATTCATTAATGATGTCCCAGCTGAATGCGCTATTAGGAGGCAGGGCCCAGTTAAAAGAGCTGATTCCACAGGGGTGTTGCTTGGAGAGCCCATCTCCATTTTGAACTGTTTTCTCTGCTTCCTCTTATGGGTTGAAAAGTGCCCTACACTGAGAACTTCTATCTTTACATTTCTGCCTTGGAGCCAGTCACCTAAGGACTGAAATCACTAAATCTGTGAGCCACAATAAACCTCTCCTTCTGAATTTTTGATGTTAGACATTTTGTCCTAATGACAGGAAAATTAATATATAAAGTTAATACTTGACTAGTGAAATCATTGCTGTGACTATATATGACCACATGACCCAGAGGCCTCTACAATTGGTTTGCAGGAGAGTTTGGAAAGATTTAGAGCTTCAGGCTAGAGAAGTCCCAGAATGCTGTAAACAGAACTGGAGGGGCAGTTTTGAACAAAACTCAGAAGACATTAACACTGATAAGAATGAAGTCAGTAGTAATTCCAACCAGGACTGCAGAGCAAAATGCAGAGACAAAAAGTAAAACAAAAAAATTTAAAACTTTGTAGTTTGGCTACAAAGGAAGCACGCTTAAAGCTAGGACCAAGTAGAATCTATTTGGTGAAAAGATTAGCATTATTCAAAAGAAGTCAGTATTTTGCACTAGGACAATAGGAAAAGTAGCTTGAGAACATCCCAGAAACTGGCCAGACTTCACCCATCACAGGCTCAGGGGTGTAACAGGGTATATTCCTTTGAAAGACTTTGCTTTGAGAAAAGAACTCCAGGATCTCCCGCTCACTCAGGGATGTGTAGGGAATTGTAACCCCAAGTTTACTATCTGGGTACTCAGAGACCACTGTAGCTTTGGCCCTGCTGGTGATGATTTTATGAGCATACAGAATGCAAGAGTTGTGTTGGAGACCTGTCCATCAAGATGGAAAGAAAGCCTAGGAGAGAAACCTATGTGGTACAACAGTGCTACAGACCTTGCCAAGAAGCTCTGGGAAGGTGATGTGTGAAGCTGTGAGACTAAATCCAAAGGTACAGTGGGAAACCCCTAGAAGCTGGAGACGACAGGAATGTAGAATGTCTGCTGCAGAAAACCACAGGCTGTGAGCAGAGGCAACCAGAGAGGGAAGCTATGCAGCCTGCAATTAGCAAGAAAATACTGCCAGCAGAGAGGGGTGCCAAGTCTCACGGAACTATAATCACACTACCATATGCCTTAGGCGCTGAACATGGAGCTACTAGTTTAACATTTGCCCTGCTGACATTTTATCAAATTCTTTCAATTCTCCTATTCCTTTCTTTTAAAATGAGAAAGTTTACCCTGGAGCATTGTATATTAAAAGTATTTAATTTTCTACTTTTACAAGGATTCACAGTTCAGAGACTTTAGACTTAGACTTTTGAACGTACTGAAATATACTGGAACAGTTATGAATTTGGGAATTCTTGAACTTCACTACATGTATTTTGCATATAGATAAATGAACCCTTGGGTGTCAGGGGGATGTAAAATTCCTCCCAGAAGTCCCATGTATTCAGAGTTGGGCCTTTAACAAAGTGATTGGATCATGGAAGGGCTACATTCATAAGCTGACTAATTCATTGATGAGTTCCTAGTTGAACAGTGTACTAGGAGTCACGACGTCATCAGAAGACGTGAATTACTGCACCTTTGAATGGTGTATCTGTAACTCTGGCTCTTACTCTCTGTGTCTTGGATGCTTCAGGATGCTGAGCAATTGTCCTCTACCAGGACCTTCCACCATGCCACTTCTGTCTCACAATCAGCAGATCATAGACTGAAACCTTAGAAACTGTAAACTCAAATACATTGTTTTCCTATAGATAAGTTGGCTGAGTGTGTTCGGAGTTGTTTCTACATCTTCTAATCTGTTCCACTGATGCTTGGGGTGTTTGTTTGTTTTTTACAGTAACCTTATAGTATTATTTGAAGTCAAGGAATGTGATGCCTCCTGACTAACCTTTGTTGCCCAGAATTGTTTTTGCTATTCTAGGTCTCTTCTGGTTCCAAATAAATTTTAGAATTATTTTCTCTAGTTCTGTGAGGTATGCTATTGATATTTTGATCAAGATTGCATTAAATCTATACATACTTTTTGGAGTAAGGCCATAGTCACTCTGTTGATTCTTCCTATCCAAGAGCAAGTGATAGCTCTTCTTTGATATCTTCTTTGATCTTCTTTTTCAGGATACCATATATTTCAATGTAAAGATCTTCTACTTACTTCAGTAGATTGATTCCTATGCATTTCATTTTTTGTTTTTTTTGTTTTGTTTTGTTTTGTTTTGTTTTTTTGGATGCTGCTCTGAAAGGTGTGGATTTCCCTAATTTCTCTCTATTGGTTAAGGCAATGGTAAGCACCCAAGAGATAGTAGCTATTACCTGGTTGAATAAACATTTATATTTCCTAAGGTATAACAGGATTATAATACCCTATCACAAAGGTTATTCTGTAGTCTGCCCAATCAGGATCTCAATCTCAAAATTTGTGCTTTTACTATATCATGTTCATGACATGTTGTTCTCTAAAAATAGGTACTCCTTTATTTATTTAAATTCTTGCATTTGTTTCTGTTACCTCCAGAATCATGACTGCAGTCTGTAGCACTGGATCAAAGATTCCACTTTTGCCTTGCTAAGGTACTGCCAATAGCCAAATCAAAGGAAAATGAGATTGAACTTCTTATTCCTGATTTCCTACTGTTTCTCCCCAGTATCCAAGACCCTTGCCTTTTCAATGTCTTGTAATCCAAGGTAACTGATTGACTTTCAGGGACTAGAATGAACAGATATCCTTGGCACAGTTCATGCAAAATGCTGGTGTTGAGAAATTAGTTTTTTAAACTGTGAATTCACTGATACACTCAATTAGATGTAGTCTTCAATCCAGGAATACTTATGTGATTATCGGATATTTGATAATATTTTTCCAATTAAATAATTTTGGACATATATTTTACCATGAAGAATTATGTAATTAGTAAGAAAGTGCTCTGGGCCCATCCCTTACTTTGTGGTGACTGCACAAGATAATCCAGTATAGATGTGCAACTCACAACCTTCTGGAAATGCAAAACAGAAACAGACAGATCTTCACAGCAAAGATAACGTGAAAGTATTCATCTTCTAAATTCAAAATAAAATACTATTCATAAATTTTCAAGAAAGGGAGAATAATTGTTTTTTATGCTAATGCAATGGCTTAGGTGGGTAGAAAAATATGGTTCTATTTTTAACATAATAAACAAATCCCCAAACTAATTTTGTACATAAGTATTCATATATGGATATATGGTAATTAAATAAGACGTTGCCAATGCATAATTATCAGTTTAATCGAACATTTTTAGTCTCTTTATGTAAAATAATTCACAATATGTAAATTATTTATTATGTAACTAAAAGAATTTTTTGCATCACGTTCATTTTAATTCTACAAATTTCATTTTAATAACAAATGATAAGGTGACCATGCATAAATTTAGTGTTATTGCAAGTTTTAAAATTGGAATATAAATATATAATGGTACAAACGTTATCTTTAAGTGATTTATAAATGTCAGTCTCAAATGTGTCAGCAGCCTATGTAGTTGCATTTTTATTTAAAACAAAATACGAAAAGTTTTGTTTGTCATTTAGAGTAACTTAGTAATGGGTTGGCCTTTTGGCATGTGTATGAGAATGTGCACACCTGAACTCAGATTTGCCCCTTATCTAGCAAAATAGATATACTGTTCATAATGGTGCACATTTGTGTTACGCATTGGCAAAACACATCTATTGTGGTCACTGTGTTCTCTTTTTCTAGCAAAACTTCTCCATCACCTACCAGTTAATATCTCATCTGTCAGGAGACATAAATTTGTAAATTTCTTGTTCACTAAATTGCCCAAATACGAATTTCAGGATTCTTGATAATCTAGTATGGGGAAAGTCTATATCATGTATTTATTTTGAAGATTAACAGTCACGCTGGAAAGGACATGCAAATTATTACTAAGAAAAAGCAATAATGACCTTTGGGATTCTAAAATCACAAAGTAAAGGACATCACATCTGGCTAAAGAAGATGTAATTCTGCAGACACCTGCAATTCCAGCACTTGAGAGGCTGATACTGTTGCAAGTTCAAGACCAGCCTGGGATACCAAGTGTGCTTAGGGCCAGCCTGAACTTCACAGCAAGACTCTGTTTCAAAAAAAATGTGATTCTAACCACCCTCTTCCTATTTGAACCCATTCTGAAAATTATTTTAAAGATTATGACAAGACAAATGAGTAAATAATCATTTTAAAAGATAGGTGAATTTTCTCTTGTGTAATGCTAAGTAAACTATTTCCAAGGTGATATTACTGGTACATTATCGCATAAACCCTAGTATTCACAGAACTAGTCTTTTTTAAATACTCTGGGATTAAAACCAAAATGGCTTTTGCTACTTTTCCTTTTGACTTTACCTTTCAGATGACACATCTCAGGTTTCACTTACTGAAATACAGTGTCACTTTCAGTGGCAATTTCTATAACTGAAGAAAAAAGTAAAAGCATTTCAGGGTATATATTTTATGAAGAGGAGTACAATCATATTCAGAGTTTATACAGAACAATATGTTTTAAAAGATGATAAGTAAAATCATGCAAGGATTATAATTTGAGAATCACTTTAATTTATTTTACACTTAGAATTAATAAACCAGTAACAATGAACCAAATATGGCTTATATCTTTGTTCACAAAATAACATTCGATATCAGGTATTTGATAGAAAATGAAAGTCATTAAGTTTTGCTTTAGGCACTTACCAGTTGAATTTTATGTAATTGAAATCAAATGTATATAAAAGAAAATATGAAAATGTCAGAAGAGGAACAATTTTTAAAGAATGGTGGAATTTTGATTGTTGTTCTGTGATTTCCTCTATTTTTTCTTAATATTGTCCAATAAATTCAAATTTTGAAATCAGTAGAACATTGATTTTACTGCTTTCAAATTTGTTTCACTCCCAGGCATAAAATATAGGCAGTATATAGTCAGTAGGTATATACTGTGGTGCCTTGGTTCACATATTTCATTCATATCCCAATTCTGGGGAAGATGGTCCAGTCTTGTTCATTACCCATTGTAGAGTTCCCAAATGGAAACAAACTTTGCTGAGTGCTTCTGTTTGTGAACTGAAGCTTGCTCCTGCCAATGGCAGGTATTGATTGCTGAAACTCTCTGTCCTTTGTGCGGCTATATTTCATTGATATCTGAATCATAATCTACATCCAGTCATTCTAGTTTGGCATTTTCCTAATGATGTTATCTCAATTTGTCTCTATAGAGGTTTTAGCCCTCAGCATTAATTTTGAATCCTGAAAGTGCTTTGTGCCTTTTAGTTTCTGTCGAGAAAGAGATCAATAGGATTGAAACTATCTGAGTATGTGTCTTTCAGAGGTACAGCCCTTGATGTATACTGATGTTATGGTCAAAAATAGAACACATATGTGATAGTGGTTCCATAGATTTACAGTAAAGCTGAAAAATCTCTATTACCTAGTAATGCCATAATTATAACATTGTAGACAATGTGTTACTCAAGTATAAGTAGGGATTTTAGTAAAACCAAACCTAATGCACTGCCAGTCAAATGAAAGTGTACAATGCAATTATGTACAGTACGTAATACTCGAAAACGATAATATATGACTATTTTAGTGTATTATGCATTTACAACACTACACATTTATTGTTATCTTAAAATGTATCCTTCTACTTTATAAAAAATATTTCCAGTAAAGTAACATACTGTGATGTAGCAGCACCTTCATATATGATGTGCTTACACTATTCCTTGATTGTATCAAGAGAACATATCAAATTCTTAGTGTACACCATATGGGTTTTTGTAAATACGTTCTAGGATGTTCGTACAATGATGAAATCTCCTAGCTATGCAAGGTAGGCTGGTAGACTAGAGACCCATGAAAGAGATATAGTTTCAGTCTAAAGGCAGACTGTCAGTAGTTTTTCTTTCATTGAAAGAGATGTCTTTTACTATTAAATACTTCAAAAGATTGAATGATGCCCACCCCCATTAGGAAGGTTGTACTCTTCTACTGAAGTCTACTGACTCAAATGCTTATCACATCTAAAAAATTCACAGAAATACCTAGTTTAATATTTGATCAAATATTTGGGTACTGTGGTCTAGTCAAGGTAACATATAAATTAGGCTCTGTGGTGTGAAACAAGATCATGTTTTAAAATACAAAAGATGACACACAATGTAGAATCAATCAACTTACTACTTTTCAAATTTATGATGGGTTCTAAAGTAACACTTCCAGTGGAAACCGTACTTAAAGTGTTGAAAGTTGCTCTTTTCCTGGGTTAATAATACATGTTTCTGCACTTTTTTTTTTTTTTTTACTTGGAATCCAACTCATGACATTGCACTTGCCAGGCAGGTGCTTATGTCACTGAGCTACACCCTCAGGTCTCCAGTGCTCATTCTTAACAATGGGCAGTGGGAGTAATTGAGAGCTTTCTGTCTCAGTCAGAAAGGTAAACAACTGATACTGTATAGTGCATTCTTCTGCTTGACTATATATTTGGTAAGTTAAGTATATTAAATATTTTTTGGCTTACAATATTTTCAGTTTATGGCAGTTTATCTGGTCCATATTCAGTGGAGGTACATCTGTATATATATACACACACACATATATATATATAAAATGCTAATATTGATTAATGTGAGTTGAAATTTAAAAAAATTATATTTTTCTTAATGTCCACTCTTCAGGACAATTTTACTTTCTCAAGCCATCAGTATCTACTAAGGGCATAATTATATCTCTCCCAAATTTCTATATGGGAAAAAACTCATATGTGGATTGTAAGAGTATTTGAAGAGAAAGACTGTTAGAGTCTTTAGTGATGCTAAAAGGAGATTTGTAGCATGGGATTTCATCCAACATGACTCATGTTCTTATAAGAGGAGTACATGGATTTTGGACACAGACACAGAGTGGAAGGCAATGTGATGGTAGAGTAGAAGATAGTGACCTGAAACTCAAGGAAGGAGTTAGGTTGCCTTAACCTCAAACTTCCAGCCTCCAGAACCATGAGAAAATAAATGTCTGCTCTTCAAGTGACTGTTCTTTAAATTTTTTTGCCTTGTTTTTAAGAGAACAAAACCAAACAAAATAAAACAGAATAAAGCCAATTGAAACAAAACAGTGAACGTGAAACAGGACTTAAATACATGATAATAGGAAATCAACACTGACTACCTTAATGCCTCTTGCTATCTTCAAAATACCTGTCCAAATCATCAGACATAATAAAATCAACCCAAACAAAACAGAATAAAAACGATGACAATGATATAGGACTTTAAAACTAAATAATAGGGAATTAACCGTGGCTTCCACCTTCCATTTTAGATGTTTCCTCCACTTCCACTTTCACAATATCCATTGTACATTTTGGATCCCAGTAACTCCTTCAGTTTCTTATACTAGGGAGACAACATGATATTCACCTATGTGAGTCTGAACCATTTCATGCAGGAGCATGATCACAAGTTGCATCCAGTTACCTACAAGAGCCTCATGACTATCCTTCTTTATAGCTGAATAGCTCTCCATTGTACAAATACACTGTATCTTTCTTATCTGTTCTGTGGTTGATAGGCAACCTTGCTTTTTTTCTGGCTCCCTGTCACATGGAACATTATCTTCTCTCCTTTGACTCTCAATCTATGAATTTCCTTTCAAATTAATGTGTTTCTTATATACAGCATATGGATGGATCTCGTTTCTCGATCCACTTTGCTGGTGTTTGCTTTTATTGGTGAATTGAGGCCATCTACATTAATGGTTATGACCAACATGCACTCATATGTCTCTGCCATGCTTTTTTCCTGCCGTTGCTCCATACATTTACCCTCTATTCAACTGCCTGCCGTGCTTGGCAATCCCACTCTGCTGCTGTTTCTGGGACCAGGGTCATTTTTTATCTCTCTCTAGAATATCCTTCAGTACTCTTTGTAGGGTTGGTTTGGTGATCATGAATTCCTTCAGTTGTTCTTTGTCATGGAAGTACCTTATTTCCCCATTAATTCTGAAAGATGGTTTTTCAGGGTACATCAATCTGGGCTGGAAGTTGTTTTCTTTCAGGACTTGAAATTCTTCACATCAAGCTCTTCTTGACTTGATGGTTTGTGTTGAAAAATCTGTCATGGTTCTGATGGGTTTTCCTTTATAGGCAATCTGTTTCTTTTCTCTAACAGTCTTTAATATTCTGTTCTTGTGTTGAATTTCTGAGATCTTGATTGCTATTTGTCTGACTGTAGATTTATTTTGGTTATGGCTAGTGGGAGTGCTAGATGTCTCACTTATCTGAATGTCAGTTCCTTTTCCCATGCTTGGGAAGTTCTCTGGTATTACTTCTGTAAATAGTCTGTGTCATTTGTGTTGACTCCTGCTTTTTCACTGATACCTATCACTCTTTAAATTATTTCTCCTCACATCATCTTGCAGTTGTTAAATTATTATTTCCTGATTCCTCAATATTTTTAAGAGATCTTTCCTTTCCTGTTCACTAGCTGTGATTCTGTCTTGAAGGTCTAAAAATCTATCTTCAGTTTCTTTCAACCAGTTGTGACAGCTTTCAGTGGAGTTTTTAACTGTGTGGATATCTCTTTGAGTCTGTTTCATGCATTCCAATTCTTCTCTATATTGTTCATTCAAGGTTTCCCTCATTCTCCTGTGCTCCTTTTTTTTTTTATCTATGTCTTCTTTAGATATACTCAGCAACACTTTCATTACGTGTGTCATTTCTTCTTTTACCTGAGATATTATTTCTGATGATTTCTTTTACAGTCTCATGAAGTAGTTTGTTTACCTCAGTTGCCTTCATCCCAGAAATTTCAGTTGTGTAACTTCTGCTTTGTTTCATTTCCATGTCTCCTAGATGTTTTGTTTGGGCTGGGAGCCAGAGTTTGCCTTTTGTTCCTTTGTCTTGACATTCTCCTGGTTTTCTCTGGATGAATGGGTTGTGGGGTCCAGGACTTCCCATGATGGTTATCTGTCCACAGTGTGGGGGGATGGGTCAGGCACCTGGGTTTCTCCTAAGTCAGGTTCCCCAGAAGGAAGTAAAATGTGGGGAAGGCTTCTCCAGACATTCGTGGCTTCTGCAAGACATGGCTGGTTGGTTCTCCTGGCTTGCACTGACTACCCAGAGGGAGAGTCCCAATGGTGTGTGCAGGGGCTGGGCTGGCTGCTTCTCCCAACCAGCACTGGCTACTCACAAGAGAGTCCCCTCTTCAAGTGACTCTTGCTGTGGGACTCTGTTACAGCAACCCTAGCAAAATAGTACAACACCATTGAAAAGCTTCATTTGCAAATCTGTGCAAAGCAGTGAAAAAGAAAATACATAATTGTTTGAAGAATATATTCATATAATTATATAATCAGGGAAAATCTTTTGAATATTTTACAGAACATGTAGGTGAATATGAAAATATACCTAGGAAGGCACTGCCAGACAAAAAAAAATACAAAATGCTACCTGAGTATGGTTGTTGCAGAGGTGATTTAAATTTCAGTACAGGAATAAATGAAGCCAGTATAGTAGTACATCATAATGTTTTTAATCAATTTCAGACCTGAGAGTCTTAAGTGATTCAGTCACCATTTCTCATGTATGCCATCAATATGTAGGGAAGACAAAAGTTTACCTATATGCTCTTAGAGTTATAACTGACTGGAGTTGAGAATCAAATTAATATGAAACTGTTCAAATAAAGCAGGAAGTACAAATTTATTTAACATAAATGTTACAAAATAAGGGAGCATCCATAGAGAAATAAAGACCCAGAGACCCAGACTTCAACATTATATAATTAAATGGGCAAAATCATAGACAAAGTTGTATAAAACCAACAAAATTATCAGAGGATTCTAGATTAGAGTTATCTGACAAGAATTTTGTCTTTCATGATAATAATGTTGTTTTTCTTCTGCTATAGAAAAGACATTTTTCACCTAAGATTTTTATCTCCTGCTTTTAGGAAACCATAGAAAAGTGCACAGTGATCTCTTGCATCTGCTGTGTTTAAAGTGCCTTTCACTCAAAATAATTCACATGCAAAAATGGCAAATTTTGGGGTTGCATTTTCTGAGTGGTGTATTTTGTGGTGGCATGTTCTAAATTCCAAGTGCAACACCTTATGTAGAAGTATTAATTAAATAACCCTTACACTGAAACACTTTGCTTCTAATTAAATAGATCAAGCTAAAGCAGCATATGCACAAAATTTCAATGTACAAGAAAAAATGTTTAAGACATAATTTTTTAAAAGATATACCGCACAATAATTTTAAAATGCTTTCTCCTCTGTAAACTAGAAGAATAAATGTATTTACAACTGAGTTTTCATACCAGACACTCAAAGGGCACTAACAAAAACAAAATGTTATGAAATGATACCCTGTCAGGAGTATAATCCCAGCACATGAAAGTTTGAAGCCGGAGGATTGCCAGTTTAGGCTATATAGTGAGTTCAAGGCCAGTCTAATCTACATAGGGAGACATTGTCTCAAAGAAACAAAGAAACTAAAAATGTTTTTTTAAAAAATTAAACAGTAATTAACAGTACCCTTAGCTCTTAATTTAACCCATAAGGCATGGTTGAAAAATATAGTGAATGTTTAAATTAAAAATATTAGTACATTAAAATACAAATAACCAATAATTTCCCCATTTTTGAATATACTTATCCTATAGTTTGTTTCTATCTTAAGCAGTTCTCAAAGTTTTATTTTATGAGTATCTTTAGTTGTGCTGTACTTGACTCAATGTCCTGAATTGATTCAAAATGCATACCTTTAGTGATTATTTTGACTTTGGGGAAGAGTTGAAAGTCACACTGTGCCAGATTCAGTGAAGAGTGGATGAGGACATAGTGTAATTAATATTTCTTTTAGAACCTGTCATTCTGTTGGATAGCACTCAGTATAAGCATTCACAGTACATTTTGATCATACTTTGTAAAGACACTCATGAAAGAGAATTTCTAGAACTGCTTCAGAAAGGAGTAAGAACCATGGGGTAAGTATGCTGGAATTGAGATGGAATATTTTGAGGGAGATCAATAGCAATCTGTCTTTTTCTGCATTTTTTAATTTAAAAATTCATGATATACTTTGATCACAACCTGTATTTTCTTCCATTTACATTGTCTTAGTGAAACAGTAAATTGGTAACATCACTAATGGGTTACAGGCTGAAGTTTGAAGAATACTGTGCTAAAAGCTATTAGTAACATCCTGGAGATTTTCATATAAAAGATTAGGTAATGGCATGACAAGAAAAATAGCTGAATCTGAAAAAATCAAAAGGACTTGACTTATATTGCAGTTCTGTATAATGACTATGTGAGCTACCGGAAGTCATTCAACTTAAGGCTCATAGTTTTATCTGTAACAGTAGAGTTATTCTTTATAATCTATAGAAATAGAAAAGTAAATATTTATCCCACCAAATATGGAATTTATAAAAAAAGAAAACAGGTATGAAAGTATTTTTAATTATAATATAACAAAGTTACTATTAATTTTATGTATACATAGCTGAAAAGAAACTAGAGTTTGAGAATTACATATATTTACACAGGAATTGTATTCTTAGTTTTACTCTGCAACAACTGGGGGAAATACACAGTTACTGAGTTATTCTTCTATCATGTGGAAATCTCACGCAGAAGCCAGCGACCATGCTGGCCTCAACAGATGCGATGTGGTTGGGTGTAGCTCCGTGGTAAAGCACAGGCCAACTATTTATGAGGACCTGGGTTCCATTGCCAGAACTGTCGTGGGAGATGGAGAGTGAGAGGGAGAGGGAGAAAGAGATTAAAAAGAGACTTAGAGAGAGACTTTGTGGCTTAAATAACAGAAATTTATTTTCTGGAAGTCAGAAGTCAGAGAGTTTTTTCCCCTGAGGACTCTTTCCTTGGCTTGTAGATTGGCATCTTCCTCCCATGTCCTTAGATGACTTCCTTTGCTACGTATCTGTGCCGGCACGAGCTTTTCATACAAGTGTACCAGTCATATTGAGATAAGGTCTACCTTAAAGACCTAATTTTAATTTATCTATCTCTCAAGACCCTATCTTCAAATAGTCACATTCTGAGTTGCTGAAGAATTAGGACATCAATGTATGAACTATGGGTAACATCATTTACTTTCATAAAATATTTTGATTAATCATTATTTTAGTGATTCAGTATAAAATCATACCTATATTACTACAATGATAACATTTCATTGGCCATTTACTAGATTATATTAACATTTGGCAAAATCAATATTATTTAACAAAAATAATTATTTCATGCTGCATATTAATTAAAAGGAAAGCTTTTGTTAGAAATGTATAGTAACTGTATTCACTCCCAACTTATAGGCAGTATTTGTTCCTTTGGAGATAAACATAATTAAGCATAAATTAACATGTTTAAGTTGTAAAAAAAATGCTAAAAATATTAATAAATTCACATATTTAGAAGTAAATGAAAGCCTTGATTGCTACCAAATTTTTCTTCAAACTGCTTAGGTCCCCCCAAATTACATAGAAACTTCCATTTTGCAGCTTTTCATGAGTAGTGGCCTAAGAGTCATAAAAATTAATTTTTATTAGCAAGAACACATATATTCATACAGTTTTCAGCTAAAGACACAAAAGCATTCACACAATTTAAAACTACCTAAAAATCTGATGCTTTTATTTGGATTTGCAAAGTTACACAAAACTTTGCTATTCACAGTGCACATAACTATATTCAGTTAGCAATATTAATCAGGGGGCAGACCCAACAAGAAGCTAACTACCCAGCCTTTCTGGTAAGCTGTGCAAGCTGCGTGGAATTCAGGAAGAGAAAAGTCAGATCGTACCTCTTGTGAGCCTACCAGCATGAGGGCTGAGAATCAAACCTAACACTCCCCTTCCCCCAGGCAACCCGCTGGTTTGGAAGACAAGCTGAGTTGCTAGTAACTAAAGTACACAAAGCAACTAAATGCTTGTATTGTTTGGTTGATTTTACAGGTCTGGGACCAGTGGTCTGAGCCTCTCTTGGGAGAATGACAGTATACATTATAGCAAATATGGGGGATTTCCTTCTATCTTGTCTTTGAAATCCAATATTTGTCTCATTGTTTTGCTTTGTTCTGATTAACTGTTTTGCCTTATTCAATATTCTCTTTTGATTGGTTATATTCTGCTTTGTTTTTGGCTTGATTTTTCTGTGCCTGATGGAATGAACAACTATTGTGAAGATTAGAAGATATACTACAGTAGTTATTGTTGTTGTCCTAGTATCTTGCTTTGAAGTTCCATACCAATTTTTCTGCTTTGTTTGGAATCACTTTGTTCTGCTTTTGTTTTGTTGTATTTTACTATCTTTAAAATAAAAAAAGAAAAAATACAATATTAATCAGATAAAATTTTCATCAACCTTTCTGTAAACAGCAAAAAAAATCATCTCCCTTAATAGTAGAGGTTATCTTTGGTGAAGAAATAGCAGAACTGTATGACACAGATACTGAGGATTTTGAAAAGATTATAAGCTAAAAAGTAAGTTCCATTTTCTCAGAGGAAAAGAACATGATTGAGATTAAACAAGGTTTACCAAAAATACTACCATCTTCTGATCGTCCAAGGAAGTCTTAGTATTATGGTACCCATAACACCTTGCCCAGAAATCTATTGAATTAGATGGAGGAGGTGCCATGAAGAAACAAATTCAAGGCTTGATTGATCACATTAGGTCAATCAGTTCAGAAGATTTTCTATTAAGGTTGAAGGAAAATCTGTAACAATATGTAAAAATTTGTAAGCAATAAATGCAAAAGTTGTTTTTCCCTCTCACTAGTGATAACAATTTAATGAAAATGTTTACAATGTCCAAATGAAAAACCATTTAAGAAGAAATTATGCATTTAATCATTCAATGGCTTTGAGTATAAGATTCTTATGGCTTGTATCCAGATGCCTCTCCAAAGCCTCATGCAGTCATAGGTGGAGTTTTTCAGAAATGGCTGGATCTAGGGTGTGTGATGCTGTGATTAATAGTGTGATGATAATGTTAAGGGTGCCCCACCAGAAGTGTGAGTGTTAACTGTTCTTAGAAATACTAGGATATAATATAAGGTGCAGAAAGGGTGCTGCTGCTATTGCTTCTGATGCTGTTGCTTATCTGTTGCTGTTTCCTCCCTGCTCTGAAATAATCCTCTGCCATTCTACCCTGTCCTGAAGCCAGGTGATTATGGACTGTTCTACAAACTTTCAGGCAAAATAAACTTTTTATACTTTAACACTGGGTGTTAAACACAGTTTGTCTGGACAATGGAAATAGTCCCTAAGACAGATTTTGGTACCAGAGAAGTAGAGTCAATGCTGTGATTGTACCTGACCATGTGGTTCAGGAAGCTTTGGAACTGGCTTGTGGGAAGAGTTTGGAAAGGTTTTAAGATGTTGGCTGAAAAAAGCAGTCCTGGAATGCTTTAATCTTTACTTGATGGGAGATTCTGGTCAGAACTCAGAAGATCAAAATGCTGATAGAAATGCTGGTGGTAAAGACAGGCTCGGAAGTTTTCTGCTGGAAAGAAGGACTGTGTTGGTTGTGGGACTCCAGATCACGTGAGTTATGCTCTGGCAGATAATTTGTCTGCATTTTGCTCCTGTCTAGAGACTTTTCTGAAACTGAAATCAAAGAAAGCAGACTAATTAGCTTTATAGAAGAAATTTCAAAGCAGTCTAATACTGAGGCCATGGCATGGGAGTTTTAACCAGATATATAGAGAGATTCAGGAGCAAAGAGCCCAGAATAATGATTTGAAACACTTTGAGTTAGGCCAGAAAGGAAGGTCTGATAAATTTGCAGAATTCAAAGACATAGAAGAGGAGAATTTGGTTGCTGAGAACAAACAGGACAATAGAAAAAATGTCCTAAGGACATTACAAGAACCAACAGACTCCAGACATTGCAGCCTCAAAATTGCAAATGTGAAGACTTTGCTTTGAGAAGAAAGCTCCAGGGAACTGTGTGCCAGAATGGCAGTGGCCTGGGGAAGTTTTTCACAGGACTTGGTTCCTAGTCCTCAACAATCCAGGCACTCACCCTCTCCAACCAAGAGACAAGGAAGCCTGGCTGCTTCTCCAGTTAGTGGCAGACCTCAGCATTAACCACATGGTGCTGGTTTTAGGTACATACAGAATACAAGTTTTGGGATCAGGAAGGCTTCCACCCAGATTTAAGAAAAAGGCCTTCAAAGCTAGGAAATGTGGCCCTGAAAAAGCAATATGTGAAGTTGTTCCTGTGAAGCCAAAGAATGTTCAAGAATTCAGGAATATGGATCATCTGAGGAAAACTCCAAGGAGGAAGCAGAGGTAGCCCATAGCCTAAGAGAAAAGCCATGGGAGTTACAACCAGAAGCAGAACTACCTAAGCCCTTTGGAGTTCACATCTTGCCACATATTTCACAGGAAGATAAATGTGAAATTAAGACTTAAAGCTTGCCCTGCTGGATTTCAGTCTTGATTTGGTCCCATTCTTTTCTATTCCACTATCTGCACATTTTGGAATGATTATATTTATTTTGTACCATTATATGTTGGAAGTATTCTATTTTTATTTTCATTTGTCCAAGGGCTCACAGCTAAGAGGTTATCTTTATCTATCCATTTTTTTAAATTTTAAACAAAAGGAAAACAAGAAATCAAAACATAACAATTTCACCCCAACCAACAAAATAGCAACAATCATCAGCATATTGGATACTCCCGAAAATTATTTGAGTCAAAAAATACAGACATGAAACATTATCTAACTAATTTTTAACATGATTGTTTTCAAATGAACATTTCACATTAAAAATAAAATCTGAAGGTGACCCTGAAAAATTACATTTTACTCAAAATTCTTTTTCTCTGTCACAACTAATTTTTTATATACATAGATTTTGTTTTAGATGACATGATACTCCACCCAGAGGACCCCAAGAACTCCACACCTATCTTTTTGTGACAGCAATGTATTGAGGTTTCCCAATACAGTTGTATTAAGGCTTACTTGATTTTTCATGTCGATTAATAATTGTTTTATATAACTAGGTGAACTAATATTTGTTGCATTATTATCTCTTCCTCTTAGATTCTTCACTTACCAATATATAATGACCTTCTTTGTCTCTCTTAATCAGTCTTGGCTTAAAATTAACTTTATCTGCAAATAGAATAGCTACCTCTGCTTTTTTCTGGACTCCTGTTGCATGGAGTATTGTTTTCCATCCTTTAACTTTCAATCTATGAGTGTCTTGGCTTAAAATTAACTTTATCTGCAAATAGAATAGCTACCTCTGCTTTTTTCTGGACTCCTGTTGCATGGAGTATTGTTTTCCATCCTTTAACTTTCAATCTATGAGCATCTTTTTGAATTAAATGTGTTTCTTGTATACAGCATATTGTTAGATCTTGCTTCTTGATCCATTCTGCCAGTCTATGTCTTTTGACTAATGAATTAAGACCATTAAAATTGATGATTAAAACTGATACATACTGACTTATTTTTATAATGTTGTTTTCTTTTTTCCTTGTGGATTGCTTCCATTGGAGTTTGTGGAGCTGTAGTACTTATCATGCCTTTCTAAAATGTCCTTCAAAATATTTTGGAGTGCTGGTTTAGTGGTCATGAATTTCCTCAACTGTTCCTTTTCATGGAAGTATTTTGTTTCTCCCTCTATTCTGAAAGATAGTTTTGAGGAATACATCAATCTGGGCTGAAAGTTGCTTTCTTTTAGAACTTGGAGTACTTCACTCCAAACTCTCCTTGCCTTGAGAGTTTGTACTGAGAAGTTCACTATAATTCTGAAGGGGTTTCCTTTATAGGTGATTTGTTTCTATTCCCTAACAGCTTTTAAAATTTTATTCTTGTGTTGAATTTCTGGAATCATGACTATGATATGCCTGGAAGTAATTGGAGTTTTATATGCCTCACTTATTTGTATGTCAAATTCTTTTTTTCTACCAGGAAAATTTTCTGACACAATGTCTGTAAGGATGTTTTTAATGTCATTTGTAGTATCTCCTGCTTGTTCACTGACTCCAATTAATCTTATTATTTTTCTTTGTCTTGTCAAGCAACTGCTGGATTAACATCTCATGATCCCTTGCTAGTTTTGAAGAATCTTTCTTTTCGTGGTCACTAACTGTGAGTCTGTCTTCAATATCTGAGATCCTGTCCTCACATTGGCTTAATCTGCTTTGAATACTTTCAATAGAGTTACTATTCTCCTGGATATCTACTTGAATCTGCTTTATGGAATCCATTTGCTTCCTATGTTGTCCTTCCATAATTTGCTTAAGCTTGTTTATTTTTTTGTCTGTATCTGCCCTAACATCGCTAAGCAGGGTGTGTATTTTGGTAATCTCTGTGGTTATTTGAGAGATTATTTCTGATTTCATTTTTTCCAAAGCCTCATTCAACTGCTTTATCACCACTTCTAAGAAACCTTGTAGGGGGCTTTTTCCAGCCTCATTGCCCCCTGGGTTTGCTTTTGGTGAACTGGGTGTCTGGGGTTGTGACCTGTTTAAGGGTCTTCTCATTTCTTTTCTTTTTTAGTTTAATTCCTAAAGTGATACCTGTTGGTTGCTTGCAGTGGGTTACTTTAATGGTGGTATTAAGAACTTCCAGGTGATGAACACTTCCCAGAGATATCTTCCATGTGTAACTGTTTCCTGGGCTCTGAGTCTATTGGAAAATCCCTCCTCCTCAGTTTGTCACAGATGAGAAAACACTGCTCACCTAGCCCAGACCCTAGTTCCTTGGCACCATGCCCCAGCTCTCTCTGTGACCCCCAGTCAATCCCAGTCCTGGACCATCAAGACTAACAGCTATCCAGTTCAATCAAGTCAGTTCTGGCTGCAGTGGCACCCACAGCACCAAGCACAGCCAACAAAACAGTAAACTGATCGAACCCCTGATTTATAACCCCAAACCATATAAACTGAATTTATATCCATATAACAGGATGCAAAACAATCATATACAATACTTAGGTTCACAAAATGTCAATTCTTTCCCCCAGGGTGAGGACCCAAAATGAATTTAAGAAAAAGCGGAAAAGTGGGATAAGGGAAAAGAGACTGCAAGTAGGTTGGAGAACAAAGATGGGTCCACCAATTCAGAGAAACCACTGGAGAAGACTGAGGGAAAAGAAAGCCAAAAGAGACAGAAAAGAGAACAGAACAAGACCAGACCAAAAGAAGGGCAGAAACCACACTCACAATTAAAAAAAAAAAAAGAGTCCAATTCTGGGGTTCTCTCTGGATTCACTGGTAAACAGCCTGTGGAGACAGCAACCCAAATCAAGGCACTGTATCCCCGCAAGCCAGCAACTGTTTGTGGATGGAGTAGTAGACAACCTTAGCAGGCCTGCCCTGAGAACTGCCTCCTTGGTCTCGCAGCTATCCAGGCAGTCTCCACGGGTCGGCACCCAGCTAGGAACCGCTGTGGGAAGCCGGCAACAGTTTTAGCCCCAGGCATATCTGGCCTGACTCAGCAATGGCTTCTGGTAAATCGCTCTCTCCTGCGGGAGGACCAAGTCCTCTGTACTCACCACCAGCCAGCACAGTCCTCTGCGTCCGCTGCTCTCCTACACCAAGGAATGGTTCCACAGAGGTCCCAGGGTCACCAGCCGTTGCCAACACCACAACTGTGCACTGCCAGGCTCCAACAGCTCCCCTCACACAGTGAGTCCAGCTCTGGGTGAAGGCTCTGCCAGTTACCACCTTCTTCTTAATTGAATTTTTTCTTTTTGCTCTCTCTGTGGGGTTCAATTTAGACTTCAGGCTCTTCCCGGGTCCAAGGAACCCATCTCCCTCCTTTTTGTCTTCCTCAAGATGGTGTGTTCCCATATCTAGACGGTGTCTCTCAGAGAGGCTGTTTGCCCTGCATCCTACTACTCCACCATCTTCCCAGAAGTCCCAAAGTTGCCTTAAATCTCAGAGGACAATTTCGACTTCAACTTTTCAGCATTGCTGAAACTGTTAGGACTTTGCAACTCTTAGAGAGGAACTAGTGCCTAATAAATAAAAGGATATACATGAGTTTTTTGGGACCACAGGCAGAATGTTATTGCTTGTATTTAGATGTCCCTGTTAAGCCTCATGTACTCAGAGGTGGGTTTTTTCAAAAGTGTCTGAATCAAGGATGTGCGATACTAGGATTAAGGATGAGATGATGGGATTAATGGTGCAGTACTGTGATTAAGGGTGCTTCACCCTGGGTGTAAGCACTACTTACTCTAAAGGAAGGTAGCCCAGCTAGAATGTAAGGGACAGATAGAAGGCTTCCGCTATTGCTTGCTGCTGCTGCTTCTATTTCTGCAGTTTGTTTGCCACTGTCTCCTGCCTGCTTTGCACTGACTTGTGCCAGGCCACTCTCATGTGGAGCCACCCAATTATGGACTGAAACCTATACAAATTGTGAACCAAAGTGTCTTAGTTTCTTTTCACTCATTGCTAAGACAAAATACCTGACATCCAAAATTAGGGAAGGAAAGGTTTATTTCTTACAGTTTCTCAGGAGTTTCAGTCCATACTTAGTTGACTCCAAGGCAGCATGGCATGGAGGGGCTGCCATTTATGGTGGCTGCCAAAACAGCAAGGTGCACTGGCCAGAGAGGGAGGGAGGGTGGAAAAAAAGAGAGGAGAAGACCCACCTCCCTTACACTGTATCTCAGCTCCACTCCTGGGCGGGTACAGTACTCACATCACCAATCCCAGTGCTAGACAACAAATCAGTAACAAGTACCAGACTCAGCCCCACCAAAAATATATGAGGACTTGGGGGTACATAATATATCACCCAATACATTCCACCCCTGGACCCCCAAGGACTCATATACATCTTTAATATAAAAGACATTTAGTCCCTCTCCAAGAGTTAGTAAAGTCCTAACAGTTTCAGCACTGTTGAAAAGTCCAAGTCCCAAATCTCCTCCAAGATCTATGGCAAACTCTCAACTGTAACCCCCTGTACAAACGAAAATAAGGTTAAACACTTCTAATATATAAAGACACAAGATAAACATTACCATTCCAAAAGTTACAAACAGGGGAATACAAAGCATTGGAACCAAAGCAAGTCCAAAATCCAGCAGGGCAAACATTAAGTCCTGGAGTTCTCTGCTCAGCATCTGAAGCAATCTGGTTGCAAGCTCCAAAAGACTTGAGTGATTCCACCCCCACAGCACTTTCAGGGGTCTTAACTTCCATAACTTTCCTTGGACGATCCATGTTCCTTGGCTTCACCTTTACATCTTTACACATTGCTTTCTGCAGGCAAGATGGAAGCTGCTTTAGCCTTTTCTTGTATTTAAAAGTAGCACCACATGGATGCCACCAAGGTCTGCTGCCAGCTGGAGCAGTAGCCAGGCTTTCCTCGCTTTTGGCTGTAAGGGTCAACTGCCTGGATTGCTGAGCTCTCTGAACCTGATTGTGAGGAACAGCTTCTCTATGCCTCCGCCATTCCGGAATCTGGTGTGGCTGCCATGATTCTGGAACCTGGTGCAGCCATGACCCTTTGAAAACCTCCTGTGGCCTCTGTCACCACTCTGGGACATGGCACTCTGCGGCTTTTTCCTCTGAGCAAACTCTTTCACTTTTGAAGGCCTGAGGTTGCAAAGGGTGGAGGCCCGCTGCTTCCCAGGATGCCCCCCGGCCATCTTTTTTATTTCTTTGTTCCTTCTCAGCAATCAAGGTCTCAGCTCGATCTTTACAGTCCACAGCTTCCTGGCGAAACTCACATTTTAAATCATCATGCCATGCTCTTTGCTCTTGATTCCCAACATAAATCTGGCGAAGAGCCCCCAACAAGAGCCAGGTCACCATTCAACATTTGGCTTCCTTGTAATTTCTTTTTTAAGACTAATCAATCCTTTGCCCTTAATCTCAGTCTCAGGCAAAGTCTCTGGGCACAGGCAGAATGCAGACAAACTTTCTGCCAAGCCATAACACACACTGTGTGCAGTCCAACAACCATTGCAATCCTTCTTCCCAGCAGAAACCTCCCAAGTATGGTCTTTACTGGCAGGCTTTCTATCAACTTTCTGGTCTCCAGGGCTCTGACCAGAATCTCCCATACAGAAAAATCTAAGCTGTTCCAGCTCTATGCATGTAGGTGACATCTCCAAACCTTTCTAAACTCTTCCCACAAGCCATTTCCAAAGGCTCTTGAACCACATGGTCAGGAATAGTCACAGCAACGATCACACTCTCAGTACCAAATTCTGTCTTAGTTACTTTTCACTCGTTGCTGAGATAAAATACCTGACGCCCAAAATTAGGGAAGGAAAGGTTTATTTCTTACAGTTTCTCAGGAGTTTCAGTCCGTACTCAGTTGGCTCCAAGGCAGCATGGCATGGCAGGGCTGCCATTTATGGTGGCTGCCAAAACAGCAAGGAGCACTGGCCAGA
The DNA here is from genome assembly GCA_004363535.1 of Dasyprocta punctata. Lineage (NCBI taxonomy): Eukaryota > Metazoa > Chordata > Mammalia > Rodentia > Dasyproctidae > Dasyprocta > Dasyprocta punctata. The sequence goes on from RJWM01005354.1 coordinate 85,179, forward strand.
GAGAGAGAGAGAGTGTAGAAGAGGAAGAGTGGGGAAGACCCACCTCCCTTACACTGTATCTCAGCTCCACCCCTGGGCGGGTACAGTACTCACATCACCAATCCCAGCGCTAGACAACAAACCAGTAACAAGCACCAGACTCAGCCCCATCATAAGTATATGAGGACTTGAGTGTACGTAATATATCACCCAATACACAAAGTAAACCTTTTCTCCTTTAACTTTGGGCATTGACTTTTTTACCTCAGCAATGAGAAAAGAAATGAAGACAAAGGTGGCTTGCATGTAGTATGCATATAGAGGAAGTGCAACATGAACATGACAGATTTGACCCTGTTCCTATGCAATTCACATACAGTAAATAAGATAAATACTGAAAAGCAGGTTCTAATACCATCACATGAATAATACGTGCTTTATAAGATGGTCATTGGAGTGCACATTATTATTTCAAGCATATCACATTTGAAAGTGATAGGTAACTCATCAGTAATTACGATGGGACAATAGTTGAAACTGGAACTATTTCAGGCAAAACAATATGTGATTATCCTCTGAACCTGGGTTCATTTTAGCAGAAACCAAAATGAAGAAAACAACTAAATAACACAGGAAAGAATTTTTAAGAATATTCTATGTGTTGGGATAGGACCAAAAGTGAGAAGAACTTTCTTGTTTGAAGAATTACATAGCAAAAATTGATAATGTGGCCAGTATAGAACAACACAGAACAATGACCTTCAAACTAAATCTCACCTATGATTTTATAAACAGTATTATTAGAACATATTCGCACACATTTCTTTACTACAGGTCTATTGTTCTTTCATTTTTTCAGCAACAGAGATCACCTACCAACTAAATCAAGTTATTTTACATTGAAATTCTAGGTATCTTCCAAATTTGAACATCTTGTCAATTATGTTCCTGATAGTCAATAAAATACTTCTTGCATTCTATAAACCTCTTCAAATACACCAGGACAAAGTCTATTTCCTATTGTTAATAAATACTAGGTACTTTTAAAACTTAATTGCTTAGTTGCAAGGGAACTATGACTTGAAAGCCTAAAATACTTGCTATCTGACCCTTTACAGAAAAAGTTTGCCTATCTCTGATCTACAAAAAGGTTAGTATGGAATTAAGCTGAAGAGGGTAGTGCCTTACTATTAAGACAGAAATATCTCAGAGTGTTCAAAGCAATCATTATTGCAGTGATCCAATTTGAATATCCATAATTTCAGAATGATAGAAGTAGAAGGTACCTCAAGAGACAAATGTACCATCATTACATGAATGAATTAGGCAGGTTGATAGGACATTTTCAATACAATTCACCATTTGCTTTTCCTCTAGCAATTCCCTTGGATAAAATAAAATAACACTCTTTTCTAAAAGATCCTGAATTATTTCTGTTAAGCAATAAGGCACATTATGACAGCTTATAATGCCCTTAGCTGCAAAATATAATTTAAAAATACATGAATGTTTTTTTTTCATTTATAATCTGTCTGTAAGGTGGGAATAAGAAATAGCAATACATGAGGGAAGGAAAGAGAATACAAAGCTCACATATCATCATGTGCTTGTTTAACACTCATCTCGCAAGGAATGAAACATGATTTATAAACGACTCTGATCTACCAAAGTCTTCAGGTTTGTTTAACAGTGTCACACAGGAAGTGGCATAATGAAATCCAACCAGAAAGCTCTCTTATTTTTTAAGGGTTTTTTTTTTTTTTCCTTTAATGTTTCTTTCTTTATCACAAATGGGGAAGGTTGCAGCACAAAGGGAGAAAATGCCTACAGAAAACGTTCAACAAAGATATTTCTATTCTGCAGAGTGCAGTAAAGAAGGTAAGATTAGCTGCCCAGTCCTGGAAGTAAATTTAGAAAACTTGCAGCAGCAAACACTGAGTACTTTTTTCTGCCAACTTCTGATGAGGGAATTAATCACTTAAAAGGCCACATTTGAGGTTGGCTCAAATGAAGAAATAGCAATGTCAAACCCAAATCTGAGCATTTGTGTGATACAGGAAGAAATTGAAGCCTCAAGTGAGCAACTTATCATTTAGATCTACTAAGTGAAAACTTTGGAGAAATTTTAACCTTACCATGTGCCTTAAGTAAGAAAGAACAGGGATTCATACACTTGCTAAGGGTAGACCATAAACAGATGTAATAAAAATATGTCATCCTTATTTCAAAACTCAAGTTCAGTGCCTCTGAACCAACAATTTTCTGATTTCATAAAATCTCAAGTTACCTTGAGAGGATGGACAACTTTGTTGCTCATATCAAGTTGCACTGTTAGTGATCTTAAATCTCATTTTGATCTGGATTTATTTAAATTAAATTGAACTGTTTGGTACACCCTTTTATTTTCTCCCCATAGAAAATTTGACATGACACGTGTAACTCTCTAACAGAGGAGTTTCCACTTCATAAATATTTAGGCTAAACTTTTCTGTCACTCTAATATTCTTTTCCAGGACTAAATGGAATGAATATCACAATATTTGTTAATGTTTAACATAAAACTGACTTCAAGTCTTTGTTGTGCCTTCTAGAAGATGGCATTTACTGGTAATATCAAGGATTAGATTTTTTTTAGTACATTGCCAGTAGTATTAAATGAACATTCCAGAATACTGATCTGTAATATAAAAGCAAATTCACAAAGAAAAATCATTAACATATGTTTTACATTATTAAAATAATCATTTTTAGTATTATTTGTTTTTAGGGCACTCATACTTTGGTGTTACTTTTATTCTTTGTATATATTTTGCATGTTGAAATAAAATGGAAAATAAATTCAAAATGATCCTTCACAGATTATGTCTAGATTTAAGTCTTTTCTATTGCTTTGAATGGGGATAATTGTCACCTTTAGAAATATATGTGCACTTTTGTTATGTCTTTTACCTAACAGTGCCGGGGATTTAGTTCAGTGGCATAAGCATCTGCCTGGCAGGCGTGAGGTTGTGAGTTTGATCTCTGGTACCAAAAAAAGTAAAATAAATAAATAAATAAATAAATAAAATAAAATAAATCAAAATAAATCTTTCAACTAACAGTTTCTTTCACTTACTGTATTGCATGAGTCTGAGATAAATTTATAAGAATGGGGCAATCTTAGATATTTATAGGAAGATGTAGACTGTGAAATAGGATCCATATCCTGATCAGGTAAAATAAAATCTACTTGAAACCCTTAAACACATTTCAGTCTCACTAAAATAAAACAGACTGCGCAAAGCAAATTGAATCTCTTTAGGATAATTTAAAAATAACTAAGAAACTATTTTGTTGTAGTTATACTGACAGTATTATGCCGAACTAGAACCATTTTTGTTTCTCCTAAATGCTTCATATCATTCATCTTTACTTCAGAAAAAATATATGAGTTTTACAAAGTTAAACGATTTGGCTAAATGTTATAGAAGAATTTGATACTTGTTCTTTTCAAGTGTATTAAAATTACAAAAAAAAAATAACAAACGTATATTGCATTGGGGGACTTCATATCCACAAAATCTAAAAATTGTAAGAATTAGTAAAAATTTTGTCTGAAGAAGAAATAAATATTTTATTTTAAATGGTAAATTTATTTCTAATATATGTTGCTAAGTTTTGTTTTATTATCTAATATCGGTGCTTTCCTATATTTAATCAGCTAATATCTACAGAAAGTTCACAAAATACAAAGACCCATACATAAAGAATGAAGGAGAAGAAGAAAAGCAATTTTTGTCTTCAAACTTTTACAATTTTAGAGGTGGGGGAATACATATTTTTTAAGAAAAATAATTCAAGCCAATAAATAATGAGTTCCAAATGATTTGGAGTAGGTCCACAAAAGAATTTGAAATCAAATTACAGGTACTTCCTTAAAGTATAGTATCATTTAAATATTTACCATAAGTTTCACTTGAGATTTTGGTAATTGTACTGCTTAGGCTTTTTTAAAATCTATGTGAAATGAATAATTTTATAAAAGTTCCAAGAAAGCGTATGAATTCTACTTTGCTGGGAGTTGAATGCAATAGAACCTATAAGAGCAAGCCCCATTGAGTAGCACTGTTACTTTAGCAGATCTGACTTTGTTTAATTCCCACAGAAGCTGTAGGGTAGTTTGTTAATGGATACACTTTGTAAACAGAATTTTCAAAAGAATGTTCACAGTTGGGCCTCCTGTTGTTTTCTATCGGTTTGAAAGGGGGCATTCACAGCTGCAGAAAGCAGTTGGCAATTATCAAATTGGCTTTTTCTACAATGTAAGATAATACTAACACATTCAATTTCTGGCATTTTCACAAGAACAGCAAGCCAATCATTTGCATTTTCACATTAAGTGTGGACATTTCCTCTCTGGGTCTGATTGACCTTATCCAAGTTACAGAGAAGAAAATTTGGAGAGTTACAAGAAACCCATTTTCAAAGTCAACTCACTGAACCTGAACCAGATTAAAGGCAACTATATTAAACTGCCTGATGGGAAGATTCACTCCTTCCTGCACGCTGGTTTCCACGTTTCAAATATCCCTCTAACATAAGTCTCAAGGGAACTGGAATCCTGCCCAGTCCCGATATGTTAAGGCACATATACTTGACAAAATCTGGACAAGTGATTGAGGATTTTGTATGATTTTACAATGAAATTACATCCAAAGAAATGTCATGAAAAACCATCATGACTAAGATTATGATGGTGAATACAAAATGACTAGAATATTTGCACATTTATTTAAAGATGTATCCCTGTATTAAAATATCATTATGTTGACAGAGTTTTAAAAATTTGTATAAGGAAAAATAGTGCAAATAGCAATTCTCACAGTTTACATTTCACAAGCAATGACATATGGTATTGGAGTTCAAACTGAGTCTTAATACGAATATAACAACCACTACTCAGGGAACAAGTTTAAAAACAGATCAAAATCACCTTAAAGGACAGCATAACAAAGTAGAAGTTCATATTTTAATTACAATTAATAGAGTATATCAAATGAGTAATTCTTATTGCCTCTGAAGGTTTGTTTCAGGCACAGAAGAGATGACTCTTACAGATGGATAAGAAGACTATTTCCATGGATGGATAATAAGACACATCATTAACTTGATTTTATCTCTTTTGTGAGATATAAATTAAGCTACAAATGGATACATTTATTAAGTTTCAAGTAAAGTATGCATTTTTTACTAGTTTTCAAAATGGAAATTGGAAATAAAAGACTGATGTATATTTTGTAAGCTGTTAATAGCTTAAGAAGTTATGAACTATTTTAAACATTAATTCTCATCTAAAATCCAGTGTTATGGTCCAGTAGGTTTTTGTCCTTTAGTGATTTAATATTTACTGCTTTAATGATATACTATATATGTTTGTTGTCTGTGATATAGATTAATCTATTATTTTTCATTCATGTGAAAATTTAAAGCATGTATAACTGAATTAAAAGGAAAATCTCTTTCCAGATAGACTCTTTGTCATTTCAGCTAAGCAATAAGGTGCATGTCAATAGCTTTCAATTCTCTAAACTGATGATATATAAAAGAAAACAAATAATAGTTGATCATTGCTCATTTATAATCTGTCTGTAGGATGGCACTAGTAAGACTGATGATAAAACAAAGAAGAAAAGAATACAGAGCTCATACAATCAGGTCCCTATATAACCCATACTTTGCAATGAATGAAACATGATTCATAAATAAGCGTTCTGAGCTACTAAGGTCACTGGGGTTACTTAATGATGCTACACAATAAGGAAAATGACATGACGCAGCCCAATCAAAAAGCACTCTTTCACACATTTTCCCCTAATATTTCTATAAAGCTAGGTGTTTGAGGAAGCCATTTAACAAGGGTATATGCTCACTCCCACACCACTCTATACATAATATTTTATTGTAGTGATTTAAAAAACTTTCTGAGGTTAAATACACATCATATTAATTTGTGTTTGATGACTATATGAAATAGATGATTATCAAGCTAAATATTATTTAAAAACAATACACTTACTCAATATGATTATGCTTATAAATTTGTATATTAAATAGTACTCCCAGAAGGCACTTAGTCTACTATACATTCTAAATAGAATAAACTTAGTATTTTTAATATAATTTTTAATAAGCCACTGATGACAGGCAGAACCTTGTCTCTTCTCCCTGCAGGGTAATTAGCACAAAGTGAAAGCTTTTGCACCTCAGGAAAGGGGTTTTCTTCAAAGAATAGAGAAAACAATCTCCTGCAGGGGACAAGAGTAAGGAATTATCTGCCACCAGTCTCATCAGCATGCAGTGCAATTGGTGGAAATAGAGATAAATTTGCCTCTGTTAGAAAGTTATGCTTCTTTTGGTGGAGAAATGGAAATTTTACAAGTGAAAAATCTGAGAGTGTCTGCTGAAGAAGAGGCTAAGAATGCTGATAAAGTTCTATTACTATGATCTGGGAGGAGAGAATCTGCCCAAGACTGAAGAGGAAACTTACAAACTTAAGAGACACCTCTCACTCCCCACCACATGCCTCATAGAAGGAATAGCAGCTGTCACAGGAAGAGACAACAGCATCAAGATTCCTTCTATGCTTTAATCCCAGCACTCGGGAGGCTGAAGTAGGCGGAGCGTTGTGAGTTCGAGGCCGGCTTGGGCTACAACGCCAGCGCAAGGCCGGCCTGAGCTACATAGTGCGACCCTGCCTCAAAAAACCAGAGCCGGGAGTTTGGCTCAGTGCCTTAAGCGCCTGCCCTGGCAGGTGCGAGGTTGTGAGTTCAATCCCTGGTACCGCAAAAAAAAAAAAAAAAAAAAAAAAAAAAAGATTCCTTCTATGGTGCAGTCTGTTGAAAGTTGAGTATAATGCATTAATACAAAGAAAATACCACTTGCTGAATAACCCCATACTAAGCAAAAAACAGCAGCAGCTCAGTGTTAAGAAAATTGAAACGTTTGATGAACTAAAGATAACTACAGCCACAATAAAACCAAACACAGCTTTACTACTCTCTAGTCTGTCTCAATTCTTCATTATTAATAGCCTGAAAGGAGAAGATATATGCATCTTTAATCTCAGACTACTATAATCTTATATATAATTCTAAAACTTGGTTTTAAAAATTTCAGACACTCTCAGGAATGAAACAAAAGTAAGTTCTGTAAAATTAAAATTGAAAATAGAACCAGACACTGAGCTGGCTTAACTGTTGGAAAGATTAGACTAGAATTCAGAAATCCTTAATATGTGATGGCATTCATAACTCCCATTATTTGCTTTGTTTTCTCTGCCCTATTTTCCCTTTGAAACTCCCCAAACCCTACTTTTGAAAACTTCACTTATTTTATGGCCTATAGACTCTAGCTTAGATGTTTAGCTAGCAGTTACATTTTAAACAGTGAGTGAAATTTGGTCAGATCCTGAAAAGGCCTCCTCCTCTCCCTTAATTGGCTGTTAAAACTACAGAAAGGGGAAACAAATGGGTTTATCCCAAGGAGACTAAACTG
>RJWM01005355.1:0-93295 GCA_004363535.1 Dasyprocta punctata
AGAAATTTAGGGAAGACTTAATGCCAACACTCCTCAAACTCTTCAATGAAATCGAAAGGGAAGCAAGTCTCCCTAACTCATTCCTGGAAACAAGTATTACCCTAATACCAAAACCAGAGAAAGACCCAACCAAAAAAGAAAATTACAGGCCAATCTCCCTAATGAACATAGATGCAAAAATCCTCAATAAAATACTGGCGAATAGAATAAAGCAAGTTATCAGAAAGATTATACACCACGATCAAGTGGGATTCATCCCAGGAATGCAGGAATGGTTCAACATATGGAAATCAATACATGTAATACACCATATCAACAGGGTCAAGGACAAGAACCACATGATCATCTCAATAGATGCAGAAAAAGCTTTTGACAAAATCCAACACCCATTTATGATAAAAACCCTACAGAAAATCGGAATAGATGTTCTCTACCTCAACCTGATAAAAGCTATATATCATAAACCAACAGCCAACATCTTACTAAATGGAGAAAAACTGAAAAACTTTCAACCTAAAATCAGGAACAAGACAAGGATGTCCATTATCACCACTCCTATTCAATATAGTTCTGGAAATGTTAGCCAGAGCAGTTAGACAAGAGAAAGAAATAAAGGAAATAAGGATAGGAAAGGAAGAAGTGAAATTGTCATTATTTGCAGATGATATGATACTCTACATAGAAAACCCCCAAAAATCCATTAGAAGACTTCTAGAAGTAATAGCCAAATTTAGTAATGTAGCTGGATACAAGGTCAACACTCAAAAATCAATAGCATTCCTGTACACAAACAACAAAGTCACTGAGAGAGAAATAAGGGAAACCACATCCTTCACTATAACATCCAAAAACATGAAATACTTACGAATCAATCTAACAAAGGAAGTAAAAGATCTATACAATGAAAATTACATTACTCTAAAGAAGGAAATCAAAGAAGGTTTCAGAAAATGGAAAGATATTCCCTGTTCATGGATAGGAAGAACAAACATCTTGAAAATGGCCATTCTCCCAAAATTATTATACAGATTCAATGCAATCCCAATCAAAATACCACTTGCCTACCTCACAGAGCTAGAGAAAGCATTCCTGAAATTCATCTGGAACCAGAAAAGACCTAGAATAGCAAAGGCTATTCTGGGCAACAAAGGGAAGACAGGAGGCATCGCAATCCCTGACTTGAAACTATACTACAAAGCTACTGTGATAAAATCAACATGGTACTGGAATCAAAACAGACCTGAAGATCAATGGAATAGATTAGAAGATACAGACACAACTACAAACGCACTTAGCCACCTCATCGTTGACAAAGGGGTCAAACATGTGCATTGGAAGAAAGATAGCCTCTTTAACAAATGGTGCTGGAAAAACTGGCTTTCTATATTCTGTAAACTAGAACTAGATCCATGCCTATCACCATGCACTAAAATAAAGTCAAAATGGATCAAAGATCTGAATATAAAAACAGAGACACTAAACTTACTAGAAGACAGAGTAGGTAAAAATCTTGATGACATAGGAATAGGCAGAGTTCATGAACAAAAATCAAATTGCAAAGGAAACACTTCCCAGAATAAACACCTGGGATCTCATCCTACTAAAAAGTTTTTGCATGTCAAAGGAAATCTCCAACAGAGTGAAAAGTAAACCCACGAACTGGGAAAATATCTTAGCCAATTGTCCATCAGACAAAGGACTTCTATCTAAAACATATAAAGAATTAAAAGATATCAGGCCCCTAAAATTCAAGGACCCAATCCAAAAATGGGCATCTGAGATGAATACACACTTCTCAGAGAAAGAAATACAAATGGCAAATAAATATATGAAAAAATGTTCAACATCAGTGGTCATTCGGGAAATGCATATTAAAACAACACTGAGATTCCATCTCACCCCAGAAAGAATGGCCAAGATTAAAAAATCAACCAACAACAAATGCTGGAGGGGCTGTGGGGAAAAAGGAACTCTTCTCCACTGTTGGTGGGAGTGTAGACTGGTGCAGCCACTGTGGAAGTCAATGTGGAGATTCCTCAAGAAGCTAGGATTAGAGATCCCATTCAACCCAGCTATCCCTCTTCTGGGCATTTTCCCAGAAGAATTGAAAACATCATACCACAGTGATATCTATGCACCCATGTTTATAGCAACACAGTTTGTAATAGCCAGATCTTAGAAACAACCCAAGTGCCCATCAATCAAAGAATGGATGAAAAAGATGTGGTATTTTTATACAATGCAGTACTACTCAGCTATTAAGAAAGATTGCATTGAGACTTTTGTAAGTAAATGGTCACGACTTGAGATCATACTCATAAGTGAGATAAATCAAACCCACATGTGTAAATACCATATTGTCTCCCTAGTGTAAGAAATGGAAAAGTATATATGATCCAAAATCTATAATAAATACTATGTAAGGGTAAAAAACACCTCGAAGAACAAAAATAATTGGGAAGGGAAAATGCGGGAAGAGAAAAGGGAAAAGGAAAAGATATAAACCTGTATATATGTATATGTAAGATAACTAACATAAACGCACTGCTGAATGTATTCATTATTGAGAAAGAACAATTAATACTCATATGATTAGATCAATTTTACATATCTATATCTGTTAATGTAAGTAACCATTTTAAAGATAATGATACACAATATTGCAACCATTGTCAAGTTTCTATCATCCTGTTTTGTAAACCTGCAATTTTACTGTAGTGTATTTACTCTACTCGTTTGTTTGTCTCTTTTGCTTGTTGTCTTTGTTATATATGTCTTTTTTTACTTTGCTTAAATAAAAAAATTTAAATAAACACTAATTCTGTGTAAAAATTACAATAATGAAGCACTATAAGACAGGACAAAGCCCTCACTGTGGGTGGTGCTTGATACAGAAGGTGGGGAGAGTCAGTGCTTGGAAGCCATAAAGGAATTGATGAGTGACTTTGTCTGGGCATCCAATACCAGGACTGGATGCAACTGACTTTACTTTAAATTTTGATATCAGAAGCAGCTCCTGATGTGCAAATGTTCATAGAATGAATGTCATAAATAAACAAAACAATGTTATTCAATACATAGGCCAGTAGCTCACACACATACAAGATAAAATTCTTCTTCATCCTTTCTTGACATTTGGGCTTTACAACCATGACGCATATCTCCAATTTCTTCTGCATGATGTTCTCTTACTTACACTCTCCTGTGCAGAAAATTGATCAGAGTGTCTGTCAGATTGTTGTCACTGTGCAAAGCAAATGAGAAAAATCAATTGAAGAAAAGAAACTGTATATTTTGGCTCATGGATTCAGAGGTTTCAGTCCATGGTCACTTGACTGTCATCGCTTTGATTCCATGGAGAGGAGCATATTATGACAGGAGTGCGAGGCAAAGTATAGGATGAGTATGTTTGAATCAAGGGGGAGTATTGTGAGGAAAAGTAATGGTAATGTGGCCTTTATTGTAATTTTACAAAATTTAAGTATTTACCATATTTCACATTGTGTTCCATATATATCATTGACACAATTTCTATTTCACAAACTTCTAAGCACACATATTTTTAAATATCATACAGTGAGTACCTATACAAGAAATAAACTACTAGGAAAAGGTCCAATTATAAAGAATATAATATTAACGATTTAGTTTAAATATGTAGGGGAAGGTAAGCTCGTGGAAGTGTGATCATCAAACCACATAAACAGTACTGCCCTAACTTGCATAGTGAGTGCTGGGGTCACATGTGCTGATTACCTTACAGAAATTAATAGAAGAATGAGTGATTATGTTAGAAAATAAGAAATATTCACCATTGCTGGTTATTATTATGACTGTTTCAATCATTTAATATGGTTAAGGCAATTAAAATAAGAGAGAAGGGAGGAAAGAGAAAGATGAAAAGGAAGTAAAAATGTAGCCATAATGCAAACTATCATGTAGATTTTCAAAGAAAATTTGTGCTAAGTATTTTGTAGAGCCAGTAAAATGATGGGAACTACAAGGATGCACATGAAAATAGAGCTAACATATGTAGTAAGTGAAAATGTAAGAATAGATCTAGCAGCTGTGCTGGTATACATATAAAAATAAAATTGTATTTAATCTCAGCCAAAATGTTGAGAAGTGATGAGAAAAACAAAACTGTAAATTGACTGTTTTTTTTGACAAGCTAAAATTTACCATTATAGCAATGAGAATCAGTACTGCAAGAATCAAATTAACACCAGGAAAAATGTTTGAGAAACCATTTTTATTCAGAAGGCAGAACCATAATGAATTAGTCTCACATGGATATGATGTAATTTCATTCTTGGCTGCTCTACTGCTTTATTTTATTGGACATAAAATGTACATCTTTCTAGACATCCTCACATGTCAGACTGATCTGATATCATTAGCAGGGAAAACTGCTCCTAAACATGACTGTGCACCTGAGTCTGAGGTAAAATCCAGGAAAAATTCAAATCTTATCAGCAAGTTAATTTTCAGAATCACAAGGTTGCCAGACTGATGCGGAGACATTTAAACTGAGCAGGAACCACAGCAGCTGTCCTAAAAGAAGGCAGCTGCTATGAGCAAAATAATGACAATAGTCTCAGGAAGGTTTTTGCTTCATATTGGATTTCTATGGGACACCCCCAATAATACTAGTAATAGAGATAAACCGCAACATTCTCAGGCTGCAGACTGCTGATGGTGAAAGTAAAGTCTGTCCCTGACTCACTGCCACTGAACTGGGCTGGGACGCCAGTGACCTTGCTGGGCACAACACAGATGATGAGTCTGAGAGCCTGCCCAGGTTTCTGCTGGTACGAGCCTAGGGAGCTGCTAGAACTCTCACTGGCCCTGCAGATGAGAGTGACTGTTTCTCCTGGAGACACAGCCAGGGAGGCTGGAGACTGGGTCAAGTGGGCTTCTCCAGTGGAATCTGAGACTGAAAAATAAAATAGAAATGTCACCCATGTAATTTAGATTATAGCAATTGTGTTCTCAATAAGCTACGCTCATTGACCTACACTGAACTTTAATTATGGTGGTTATTGAACAGAGAACCTTGTACTATACATAGGAGCCAATGCTGAGTTTTCACAGATATGCAAAAATAAGCCAGGTGGCCCTCACCCAGAGTAACAGGAGACAGAGGAGCCAAGGCAGGGCTTCCATGGTACGCACTAGGTCCTCCCTGGTACAGATCTTCCCCAGAGCTCTGGTTCAGGCAATGATATGGGTGTGGGGAGGAGCATGCAAAGCAGCAAGGATGAGATTAGAAGAGTTTGCAGCTGCAGAAACCCTGGACTTTTGTTTTCCTCACTTGAGCAAACCATGCCCAGGTGGTCAGAAAACAAGGCCCTTGAGCACAGCCAGAGAATAATATTTCTCATCTGTGGTCATAGAACTTGATCCTGTTGTCTTCCTGTCTTACCAAATCTCTAAACTCAGTCACATGGTCTTCAGTACAAATCTATTAGGTACAAGATGAAAGTTTACGAGGACACTGTTTCTCTCCGGCTCTGATGTGTCTCATCATCTCCCTACGTGCATGACTGTGTCTGGTTGAAATAAGTATTTGTATGAAATTTGCCTTCCAGACATTCTTTTCCTTTGCAGGTCTGCAGTCTTTCCAAAATGTTCCTAATGTAGCCTTACTTTTGTGAGAATTCACAAAGGGCAAAAGTGATTTAGGCTCAGTAGTGTAGGTCAGTGGACAACAACAAATTCACAAATGACCAAACCTGCCTTTCTTCAGCACACTGATGCTGTTTCACTGAAATCAGAGAGAGAAGTTTCTGTGCAGGCAAGGAACTATTCATTGGATGATTCTCTGCCTTGTTCTTTTACAACGTATCGGTCAAACCTAGACCTGGCACTTTCACTTTAACAATCTTGGAAAGTTCTAATGAAATGTCTAAAGACATCACATTCACCAATAAAATACTGAATCTTTTATCCTTCAGAATGGGTATGTGGGGATGTCCACTTTAATCACTTTTATTCAAAAATATGTTGAAGGTGCTAGGAAATACAATAAGACAAGAAAAAGTAATAAAATACACAAGTTGAAAGAAAGAAAATATGTTTCCAGCAACACATTTTACATAAGTTTCTAAGGGCTACACCAAATATCACTAGAATAAAATTACTAGATGATTTAAAGGGAGTCTTGGTAATAGAAAAACTTATTATTCATTATTTTTATATCTGTGTTCTATAGCAGCATATATCGAGACTAGCTTTTGAAAATCATCCATAATGTAAATTCCAAGATTTTATCTTTCTAGAAAAGGAAAAACTAAAGGCATGAGAAGATATGATGGTCTTACATAAAATGGAGGGAGAAAAGAATGTACAAGTAGAACACAGTGATATTTAGTGCACTGAAAAAAACACTGTGTCAAACGAAAATGTGGGACATATGGTATTATACTTGTGTTTTCTGATGAAATGATCAAAATCAAGTGTCAAACTTAATGTGAACTATGGACTTTGTTTTTAAACTAGTCTTGATAAATTGCATCAGAATTGCAATTTATGGTGATGATGTACTCTGTAGATGTAGGGTCAGGGGTATAAAAGACACCTTTGTACTTCAAATTTTGCTGCGAATATGAACATCTAAAAGTGATGAAAGTCTTTAAAAATGAATGCTTCTAACCTATTGAAGATCCTTTCTGTAGCCATGTGAATACAAAGTGCTGCCATAATCCATATTACCCTAGTGTACTCATTGGTGTCCTTCATTAAATCGGGATCGAGAAGCGTAAAAGAAAGTTAGGGCATAGAGGAGCTTCCTTGGATGCTTCCACCAAATCCTTCAAGTGACCTTCAAAGCCTGGATGCATCTGAGGAACTTTTTCTGCAGCTGAAGACACAAAGAGCAGCAGCTGGGGCAGCCCAGCCTCACACTTCTGCTTCCCTGGGAGGTTTATGTCATAGCTTGTATCACTGTGGGAGAATCACTCTGATACTTCTGACAGTAATACGTTGCAATGTCTTCAGACTGAAGGCTACTGATGGTGAGAGTGAAATCTGTCCCAGATCCACTGCCACTGAACCTTGATGGGACTCCAGGTTGCAAATTGGTTGCACCACTGATCAGTCGTTTAGGAGCTTGCCCTGGTTTTTGCTGATACCAGTTTAAATAATTGCTAATATCCTGACTGGCCCGGCAACTGATAGTGACTTTGTCTCCCAAAGATGCAGATAAGGATGGAGGCTGTGTCAGCTGGATTTCACATCTGGCACCTGAGATTGGAGACAACAATTATCAACATGATTATTCATGATAAAACAGTACATTCCTGAAATGCCAGGCAACTTTAACAAGGCAACTCTAAATAGACTAAAGGGCAAAACCAATTTTCCCTCACCTTGGAGCCAGAGCAGGAGGAGCCCCAGGAGCTGAGCAGGAGCCCTCATGTCCATGATGGGTCCTAACCGGAACTGACTGCTGCACAGGGTGTGACAGCCTCTTAAGAAGTCCTCAAGCAGCTGACTGTTTGCTGGGCACATGCAAATCTGCAGTGTTGGGGCGGGGCTGGGCACAGCAGCAGGACTCACCCAGGGTTCTCTGGGGTCCCTTACCAGACCAGGGCAGCACAGATTCCCTGCAGAGAAGGTGACTTTTCCTTCAGCCATAGGGCAGATTCAGGATGCTTTTGCACGAGAATAGAGGCCTGTTGTTCTCTTTATGACTCAGGACAAACCGCACATCTCTGAATAGCGATGGGTTCTGTAAATTCTGTTCCCTCTTTCTCTGATTTCAGGAGGCCACTTCATCCCTGTTTCTTTCATGGCTGCCCACATGCAGAGCTGTGCACATTGTTCTCTCACCCCTCTGGTTTCACTGCTGGCTCAGAATTTGGACTCTAAGTAACCTGCTGGAAGATGCATCATAATCATGCACAATACAAATCACGAAATAAAATAGGAAATACTGAGGAACCATCATATGGAGAAGACATGGCCCATTGTGCCCAGAGTTCCCACGTGAGCTTAGAGACCGGTGCAGAGAGCTCCCCGCCTTAGTGACTCCCTAATGGGAAGGAATCACATTCACAGTCCCAGAATTTCCAGGATGAGACTTCTGTACTCTGTTGTCTGTTTTGTTTGCCATCTAAAGGGAGATTTGTAACATAGAAAATTTTTTTGGTTTTGGCCTTTAAAATCTTCATTGAATCTCCAACTTCCATTCCTGAATTCACGAACCTACCCATTACCAGGCAAATCTCTATAAATAATTTAAATGACTCCTCTTCTTAAAAAATCATGTAACTATAAAGGACAAAAGACCAACAGATCGCCTGGAATTCTAGATAATGGTCACAAGTCTATAAAAGTCTTACTATGTGATCACATCAAATGACAAAGATGTAGTTTTGGGGAAAATAGGATGAGCAGAATACCATGCAGTGTGTAGTTCTAGGAAATACTTTGAGGCTGAGGGCTCTTTGTCTAGACCTTTGAACCCAGTCCCATTCTCCCTACCCCAGAACCGCAGCTATAGCAGCAACTGAGAACCGCAGCAGCTCACATGGCTCACACACTCAGCACTTATTCACATGTTGCAGCTTTGACAGCTGAGACACCAGAGGGTCCCAGAAATGCTGGGTCCTTGCAAGCCATCCTCCCCTTCTCTTCCCATTCTCTGCACAGGTCTTGAAAAAAGGATCCAAGGTAGCCTGGGAACCCAGGCACATTCATTCTTCCACAAATACTTCCTTCCTTTAAGGGCATCTTAATCACTAGATTCATGACAATTTCAACATGTCTCAGGCAACACCTGCACTGAGTTTTTAATGAGAACAGTGAACTTGAAGGATAGATAAACACCACTGTTACTATGGGACATAGCAGTCTTAGGCTGGTCAGGAGCTTGAATGCTGGTGTCCTGGTGACTCTTCTGTAGCAGATGTTAGCTCACATGTAATTCATTCCAGAACACATCCAAGAGGTTTGATGATCTCCAAAAAAGAAAGATGTGCTGATAATACATAAAGTTCATGAACAAAGGAAGCCTCTTAAACTAGCAAACACTTTGCTCCAGGCATGAGTGGACAAGTTCAGTATGAAAATGAAGTTCAATATTGTGTAGAGTTCTCCCTTACTTTTTAGCATTTTTTAAATGTTGAGCCTTCAGTGGTATATAATTTAATTACACAGAGATTTACATCTGTTTCATTTGCTTCATTTATGATTTAATTTTATATTTAACCTAAAATTATTCTTTTACATTTTGGTCTTTTTTCCATTTTTTGGTACTTGGCTCCATCAAGTTAGTGCTTTGTGACAGAGATAATCTGTATTTCTCTTAGAATATTGTGAACAAAATAAACTACAGGTTCATTCTTTTAGTATTTTCTAGTTATTGTAAGATTTGATCCTAGGTCAGTAAATACAATTATAAATCTTTTGTTTACATAAAATTTCTCAGTGACAACTCAAGAAACTGTCCTTACTCTGTTACAAGCAGCAGCAAACACTGTATGAAAGCACAGGTGGAGATGAAACACGAACTCGTCCTAGAATTTATGACATGACACTCACAGTCTCCCAGGAAAATCAGGCTGGTTGAGCAGGTGAAAGGCAG
Source organism: Dasyprocta punctata (assembly GCA_004363535.1). Taxonomy (NCBI): domain Eukaryota; kingdom Metazoa; phylum Chordata; class Mammalia; order Rodentia; family Dasyproctidae; genus Dasyprocta; species Dasyprocta punctata. The sequence continues at coordinate 9,590 of RJWM01005355.1, forward strand.
ATGCTGTGCACACTGAACATGGTCCCAACCTCACACCCATGAGTCCCCTGGGCCCTGTCGCGTGGGCCTCGCCTCACTCCTGGCTCAGCAGGAGCCAGCACACCAGGGCTCAGTGGGCCAGAGCCCCAGGTCCATGGTGCAGTGCTGCTCCTGCCTCAGATTGATCTCAGGTCAGAGACAGAAACCAAACTCTGCTAAGCGTTCCAGGGACAGGCAGGGGTGAGGGCACCTGCAGAGCAGCAGCAAAGGGGAACAGGAGTTCCAGCTGCTGAATAGAAGAAATGGTCTGTGCCATGACTGTGACACAAGACCACTTGCTTGATGAAATGACTACATTTAATTTGTCCTTTTGGGGAATAAAATTCCATAAGTCTCTGACTTTTATATTACTGGTGGATTTTTATACTATTTACATAGTAAATACTTTTAATTCTCTCTCTCTCTCTCTCTCTCTCTCTCTCTCTCTCTCTCTCTCTGGTGTGCATCACTATCTTGCTGTGTTGTTCTTACTGAGTTTGATCTCACCATGTAGCCGAGGCTGAAATTCAGCACTTTGAACTCATTGCAATCTTCCTGTTTCACTTTCCCCAGTGCTGGGATTGCCAGCATGCACTACCATGTCCAGATTTTTTAAAAATGCTTTTAAAAACACTTAGTAGTCTCAGTGAAGTGTCCTGGTCATCGCAGGTCCTATGTTTGTGCCTGTAGTCCTTGCTGGTTGGATGTAGTCATACATACCACGCAGTACCTCTTCACCATTCAGGGCATATGTTGAGTAGAACACAAAAATCTTCCCTGATCACCATGGAGAAACAGTTTCACATCTAAAGTTTCACACTGTATCCATTTGCTTGAATTCTTCCTTATTTCATAATTTTTGAGTCTACTCTAATAAATTTCATTTATAGTGTATCCTGCATAGATTCCTTCTCCCCTAGTCCAGTATCAACCCTTGGCATTGAAAATTGTTAGATTTATTTCTGATGTGCCCTTATCCTTCACATGGTAGCTTCAACTTGCTTTTCAAAGGTAACTCAACAAAAAATTAAATGTAAAAATTATGTTGGTTCTTTTTTTTTTTTTTTTGAAAAAACAAATCTCTGGTGCATTTCACTCAACTGAAGGAAGCTGTATCTGCTTGAAAAAGTCTAGTTGGACAAATAAAGTCAAGTTGATAGATGACAAGAATTGTTTTAAAATTAAAGAAACACTAATTTTGTGTAAAAATTGCAATAACGAAGCACTATAAGACAGGACAAAGCCCTCACTGTGGGTGGTGCTTGATGCAGAGGTGGGGAGAGTCAGTGCTTGGAAGGCCATAGAGGAGCTGATGAGTGACTTTGGCTGGGCATCCAATACCAGGACCGGATGCAACTGACTTTTCATTACATTTTGATAACAGAAGCAGCTCCTGATTTGCAAATGTTCATGGGATAAATGTCATAGATAGGGAAAATCATATGATTCAGAACATAGACTAATAGCTCACACACATACCAAAGAAAATTCTTCCTCATCCTTTACTGACATTTGGGCTTTACAACCATGACGCATATCTCCAATTTCTTCTGTATGATGTTCTCTTACTTACACTATCCTGTGCAGAAAATTGATCAGAGTGCCAGTCAGATTGTTGTCACTGTGTAAAGTAACTGAAAAAATCAATTGAAGAAAAGAAACTGTGTATTTTGGCTCATGGATTCAGAGGTTTCAGTCCATGGTCACTTGACTGTCATCGCTTTGATTCCACGCAGAGGAGCAATATTAGGAGTGGAGTGCAAGGCAAAGTATAGGATGAGTATGTTTGAATCAAGGGGGAGTATTGTGAGGGAAAGTAATGGTAATGTGGCCTTTATTGTAATTTTACAAAATTTAAGTGCTTACCATATTTTACATTGTGTTCGTATATATCATTGACACAATTTCTATTTCACAAACTTTCAAGCACACATATTTTAAAATATCATGCAGTGAGTACTTATACAAGAAATGAAATACTGGGAAAAGGTCAAATTACAAAGAATATAATATTAATGATTAAGATTAAACATGTAGGGGAAAGTAAGCTCATGGAAGTGTATTCATCAAGCCACATAAACAGTACCGCCCTAACTTGCATAGTGAGTCCTGAGGCTACATGTGCTGATTATCTTACAGAAATTAATAGTTGAATGAGTGATTATGTTAGAAAATAAGAAACATTCACCATTGCTGGTAATTATTATGACTGTTTCAATCATTTATTACAGACTAAGGACATTGAAAAAAGAGGAAGGAGGAAAGAAAAAGATAAAAAGGAAGAAAGAAAAGTAGGCATAAAACAAACTGTCATGCAGATTTCCAAAGAAAATTTGTGCTAAGTATTTTGTAGAGCCAGTAGAATGACGGGAAATACCAGGATGCACATGAAATTAGAAATAATATATGTAGTAAGTGAAAATGTAAGAATAGATCTAGCAGTTGTGCTGGTACATATACAAAAATAAAATTATATTTAATCTCAACCAAAATGCTGAGAAGTGATGAGAAAAACAAAACTGTAAATAGAGCATTTTTAGCAAGCTAATATTTACCATAATAGTAATGAGAACCAGCACTGCAAGGAATCAAATTAATACCAGGAAAATAATTTCAGAAGTCATTTTTATTCAGAAAGCAGAAGCATAATGAGTTAGTCTCATGGGGATATGATGTAATTTCATTTTTGGCTGCTCTACTGCTTTATTTTATTGGACATAAAACATACATCCTGTCATGTCATACTGATAAAACTATTCCTAAACATGACTGTGCACCTGAGTCTGACAAAAAATCCAGGAATCAGTCAATATCTTATCAGCAAGTTACTTTTAAGTACCACAAGGTTGCCAGATTAAGACACACATTTCAAGTACAGATCTTCCCCAGAGCTCTGGCTCAGGCAATGATATGGGTGTTGGGAGGAGCCTGCAAAGCAGCTAGGATGAGATTAGATGAGCTTGCAGCTGCAGAAACACTGGGCATTTTTTTTCCTCACTTGAGCAAACCATGCCCAGGTGGTCAGAAAACAAGGCCCTTAAGCACAGCCAGAGAATAACATTTCTCATCTGAGGTCATAGAACTTGAGGCTGGTGTCTTCCTGTCTTATCAAATTTCCAAACTCAGTCACATGGTCTTCAATACAAACCTATTAAGTACAAGATCAAAGTCTATGGGGACAATGTTTCTCTCTGTCTCTAATGTGTCTCATCATCTCCCTAGGAGCATAATTGTGTCTGGTTGAAATAAGTATCGGTATGAAATTTTCCTTCCAGACCTTTTTTTCCTTTGCAGGTTTGCAGTCTTTCCAAACGGTCCCTAATGTAACCTTGCTTTTGTGAGAATTTACGAAGAGCAAAAGTGATGTAGGCTCAGTAGTGCAGGTCAGTGGACAACAACAAATTCACAAATGACCAAACCTGGGTCTGCCTTTATTCAGCACACAGTTGCTGCTTCACTGAAATCAGAAAGAGAAGTTTCTGTGCAGGCAAACAACTATTCCTTGGGTGATTCTCTGCATTGTTCTGTTACAAAGCATCAGTCAAACCTAAACCAGGCACTTTCACTTTAACAATCTTGGAAAACTCTGTTTATACTCCTAATGAAGTGTCTAAAGAGTCTAAAGACATCACATTCACCAATAAAATACTAAATCTTTTATCCTTCAGAATGGGTATGTGGGAGTGTCCACTTTAAACACTTTTATTCAAAATTTTGGTGAAGGTGCTAGAAAATACAATAAGACAAGAAAAAGTAACAAAATTCACAAGTTGAAAGAAAGAAGGGATATCGTCACATATTTCCAGCAACATATTTTGCATAAGTCCCTAAGGACTGCACCAAAGATCACTGGAATAAAAATACTACGTGATTTAAAGGGAGTCTCGGTGGTAGAAAAATTTATTTTTCATTGTTTTTTATATCTGTGTTCCATAGCAGTATATGTTGAGTTGGCTTTTGAAAATCTTCCATACTGCAAATTCCAAGATTTTATCTTTCTAGAAAAGGACAAACTACAGGCTTGAGAAGACATGATTGTCTTACATAAAATGGAGGAAGAAAAGAATGTACAAGTAGAACCCAGTGACATTTAGTGCACTGAAAATCACTGTGTCATACCAAAATGTGGGACATATGCTATTACACCTATGTTTTCTGATGAAATGATAAAAATCAAGGGTCAAACTTAATATGAACTATGGAGTTTGGGTTTAAACTAATCTTGATAGATTGCATCAGAATTGCAATTTATGGTGATGATGTACTATGTAGATGTAGGGGCAGGGGTATAAAAGACACCTCTGTACTTTAAATTTTGCTGTGAATATGATCCTCTAAAAGTGATGAAAGTCTTTAAAAATTAATACTTATAACCTATTGAAGATCTTCTCTGAAGACCTTCTCTGTAGTAAATGGTGCCATAATCCATATTACTCTAGTGTACTCATTGGTGTCCTGCATTAAATAGGGTTCAAGAAGCAGAAAAGAAATTTAGGGTACAGAGGGGCTTCCTTGGATGCTTCTACCAAATCCTTACAGGGACCTTCAAAGCCTGGATGCATCTGAGGACCTTGTTCAGCAGCTGAAGACACAAAGAGGAGCAGCTGGGGCAGCCCAGCCTCACACTTCTGCTTCCCTGGGAGGTTTATGTCATGGCTTGTATCACTGTGGGGGGGAATACTCTTATACTGCTGACAGTAATAAGTTGCAAAGTCTTCAGGCTGCAGGCTGCTGATGGTGAGAGTGTAATCTGTCCCAGATCCACTGCCGCTGAACCTTGATGGGACTCCAGGTTGCAAATAGGTTGCACCATAGATCAGGAGTTTAGGAGCTTGCCCTGGTTTTTGCTGATACCAGTTTAAATAATTGCTAATACCCTGACTGGCCTTGCAAGTGATGGTGACTGTGTCACCCACAGATGCAGATAAGGATGGAGGCTGTGTCAACTGGATGTCACATTTGGCACCTGCAATTGGAAACAACAAATATCAACATGATTATTCAGGATAAAACAGGACCTTCCTGAAATGTCAGGCAATGCTGAACACACCGCTGAGTAAATCGCTGGTGGTGTCCTTCCTTACCTGGAACCCAGAGCAGCAAAAGCCCCAGAAAGTAAGCAGGAAACCTCATGTCCATGCTGCGTCCTGACTGGGACTGAACTTGCACCGCGTGAGACCATCAGCCTATGAAGAAGTCCTCAAGTAGCTGGCTGGGCTCTTGGGATATGCAAATTAGCAGAGGCAAAAGGGTTTGGCCCAGCTGCAGGGCTGGCTCATCTCAGTATGGGCTCAGTGTTCTCTGGGGTCCCCTTCCACACCGGGACACTGATTTGCCTGCAGAGAACGTGTTTCTCACTTGGGTCACAGGACAGAATCAGGCTGCTCTCCCATGAGTAGAGTGAACTGTTGTTCTCAAGTTTCAGAACATGCTTTACTTGAGGACCATGGTCCTGTGCTGTCATCCTTTTGAGAAGGAGGAATTAAGGGAATTAAATGGAGTTTTTCAAACTTAGACTGTAAAATGCAAGGTAAACACAAGAAGAGAGCAGAATATGTGAACTCTTTGAACTTGCCTGTGTTCCTCCACTCATTACAACAGCATGGCTAAGATGCCAGGGGAGGATAAGGGCAATGATGCTTGCCCACTGAGGCTTACCCCAAGCATACACAGGAGCACATGTTTTTGCCAGTCTTCGACCAAAAGCAGTTCTAATGCCCATTCAGTTATTTGCTTTTGATTTTGTTTGTAGGATATGTTAGAATCATTTCAGAAACAATGCGAAAAAGAGGATATACTTAAACCATAAACAAAGGTCTGAGTGTTGTAGTATGTGGGGATGCTACAGCAGCAGGGATACAGCACAAAGGATCCAAATTCTTTCCTCCTGCTTTGGAATCTCAACACATGGAGTTTTTGAGATTGGTTCTAACGGATCCTGATCTCTGGAGGGCTACAATGTCTCTATGCCTCAGTAATCTCAAAACTGTTTCTAGAAGAAATTCAGGCAAATTTTGATTTCAACCTTCCGTTTCACGTGTATGAAAATCTTTCTCAGTACCTGTCCACATTTTTCATTCCTCTTCCATCTCACTTCTGAGGAGGTCACATGAGGCTTGGAATATCTAGTGCTGACTAGGCTGGAAGAGGTTCATCTGTGTTTGCCATGGATAGCAGGTCAGAGATGCTTCCGAAAACTGTGGAAATCAGAGACGACTGTTATGAATGTGTTAAATATTTAACCAGCCTTTTAAAAAGTGAATAACGCTGTGCTTCTAACTGATATTGGATAGAAAAGCACAATCTGAACAAAAATTTTATCTGCTGTCTTGGAAATGAGCAGGACTATAGTTTAACAAGAAGAAAAGTTGTCTTGATTCGAGTGCTAGGTTGACTTCAGGAATTGACACTTGGGCAGTGAGTTTAAGGTCTTAATAGATTTTCAAGCACTGCAGTGGATTAAAGAAGATAGGAACAGGGACCTGAACTTGAGCTGGGTTAGACTGGTAGCACTGAGAGCTCTGGCTACAGACTCTTGAGGAGGCAGCTGCTCCACTGCCTCATGGGTCTGAGGACCTGAAGGAACCACAGATCCTTCCCATGCTGCAGCCTCTCAAATGCTAAGAAGGAAAGTAATCAACACTTTGGGTGCTGACTAGCTTAAAGCTTCTGGTGGAGCAACACCATGAAAGACCAGAACCACAGAGCTGACCTGAGCTGAAGGTCTCGGAGCTGCTCTCACTGCTCCTGAGGAACAGAGGCCAAGAAGAGGATCAGCATATGTCCCTGATCTCAGAGTTTCACTTACTCACCTTCTGATCTGCTTAGAAAAATGAAAAACATGCATTACACAAATAAATACGTGCATCACTTATTCGCTGTATGCATGTAATACATTAACTATTAATTTAATGTAGTGATGAATCATAATTTTAATTGCTTGCATAACATATAATTTTAAATTCTGGCAAACTGAAGATGAACAGCAAAAACCCAGAGTCACTGCATTACCTCCAGATCCTCCTCCACTCCAAAGTCTGATCACCATGAAGCTCACCGTCCACTCTCAGTCCCTGTGGACCAAGCTCAGGTTTCTGCAGGACTGCAGGAGAACAGGTCTGCAATCACAGCCCCTCTCCCAGCCCACCTTTCCTTCCTCTACATGACTCCTCCAGTGCATCTCCTCTGCATCTCTGAAAGGAGTCTAGTTCTGCTGAATCTGCCACCTCCACCTCTGAATCCATGAGGTCACTTCGCTCTTGATTCACTCAATACTGGCCACATTCTGAGTTGTGGGCCTTGTTCTCTCACCCATCCTGCCTCATTGTTGACCCAGAGGTCTCCTGGGAGGGTCATGATTGTCAGGTGCACTACCAGTCACAAAGGAAAACACGAAATACTAAGGAACTGATAGATGGGGAGACACGGCCCTTTGTGCACACAGCCCCGACCCATTTGAGTTTAGGGAGCTGGGCAGAGATCTATTTGCCTTAGTGGCTCCCTAATGGGAAAGAATCACTTCTACTGTCCTAGTGCTTCTAGCCTGAGGCCTCAGTGCTTGTTTATTGTGGACTTGTTTGCCATCTAATGGAACATTTGTAACATCACACAATTTTTATTTGCAACCCAAGGTCTTGGCTCAACTTTTCACCTGTATTTTTGAAGCTGATTCTAGTCTACCCACTACCAACCAAGACTCTGTAGAAAACTCAAATGATTCCTCTCCCTAAAATACATATTTGGCATAGAGAAAGCTGTCCTGAAAACTTTTCAGAGTGGAGTTGGAGGAAGTATTGGAAAACAGAGAGATCATATTCTAGATCTAACAACCCATCTCCATCTTCCCCAAACCCAGACCCCCTTCAAGAGCAGCCTGTGAAAATTCTAGCATGCCACATGCCTTGCACACTCACCAGTCGGTGATTGGTTGCAACTGTCATACCTGATACATGGGAAGGTCCCAGAAGTACAGAGCTCCAGCAAGTGATTCTCCACTCTCTCTTCCCAGTACTGGTCTTGGTTGCTGAAAAAAGAAATGCAGCCAGCCTCAGAGCCCAGGCACATTATTGCTTCCACCTATGTCTTCATTTCACAGCACCTGGGATCACCAGATTCATGTTGCACAGTTTAACATCTCTCAGCAAGGACTTCCTTCAGTTTTTATGGAACACATGAAGTTGGAGCATAGAACCGCTCAGCTGCAAATATGGGACACAGCAGTCCGAGATTGGTGAGGAGCTTAGCTGCAGATACATTGCTGGCTCTGTGTAGCAGGTGTTGCTCATAGTATCACAAAGGCTCCTCCATTCCAGAAACCTTCCCAGAGGATTAATGATGTGGAAACCAACAGACCAGGTGATAATGCCTAAAGTTCACAAATGAAGGAGCCCTCTCAGAGCAGCAAGTAATTTGCTACAGACGCCTGTGTTCAAACTGAAGCTGGAAATAAAACTATTAAATACAACTATCCATTATTTTGTAGCATTTTTTAAACGTGGGGTCTTTAAGTCTATATAGTTTGCCTAATGAACTAATGATGTATATCTGTACCATGTGCTTCATTTGTGATAAGGTTTTATGCTTAAACTGCAATTATTCTTTCAGCTATAGTGACACAAATTTTTGCCTCTCTATAATATCCAATTATTAGGTCTTTGTTGCGTGTAGATGGAGCTTCATTAGTGAGGGACATATATTTCCCCTGAAATAATATGAAAACAAGGAACTGCAAGTGCATTCTTTCTATATTTGCTGCTTATTCTGAGTTTTCTCTCTTGGATGTTAAAGACAATTAAACATATACTGCTATGAGGAAAAAAAATTTCTGAGTCTCAGCTTAGGAAACACCTCCTGGGTTTGTGTTGTATTTAACACAATATCAGGAAGAAAAGAAAACACAAGTAAACCCGTATTTCTACATCTCTTCACTGTCAAAAGTAAAATAAATAAATAAATAAACCTACGAGTTGGAATAATTTCGTTTTCCTGTCTTTCCCCTTTCTCCTCTTATTCACTATCACCTTGCAGTCCAGAGACAACAATTGGATTATGAATTAAATAGAGAAATGTTACCAGGAAACCCTCATCCCACACATGTCTAAAGGGATGGCATCATAAGCTGTTTCCATAACACATTAGAACATTAATAGAACAATGCTCAATTCCTTTGAATTATGTTGAAACTGCATATCCAGAAAAAATGGAGAGCCAACAGAACATCTGGGACACCAGGCCTACTGAAATAAATGTTGATAAGGTTTCTGCTCTAACAATAACACTGTGTGTGAAATCTGTAATTGAACAGCACTGACTAAAACAATTTTCTAAGATGATGTAAATGGGTGTAATTGTGTTTAGCATTAGTTTGGCCATGAGCCACGTATGTGTTAGGTACTGGAAGTGAGTGGGTGTAACTGAGGAACTAAGGTTCAAATTTAAATTCAGTTTTATTTAGCCAAGTGCCTTTAGCAATTATCATGGGAGACAGCCCTGTTTTGGACAGTGATAATGTCTGTTTTAGACAGTGATAGTTTTAGACAGTGGTAAGCAGAAATATCACTAGGAAACTGAACCTGCTTAACATTACCAAGGCTTTGCCCCACATCATTACACCGAGCTGGGATGTACTGCTGCTGAGGTACACACAGTGCATGTGTGGACTGTCGAAACCTTCCCTGGATTCTGCTGCATCAAGAAAGGAGATGGAGACCTTCACTCTGGGAGACATCAAATATGAACATGCCAAAGCCCATGTTTTAACACACAGAATATAGAGCTAGACACAAAACACAAATATGTTCCAGAATTTATAATGTCCTACCCCATAGTTCTCCCAGCACAACTCATGCTGAATGATCAAGTGGGTGGTAGATGCTGTACACACTGCATGAGGTCTCACCCTCAGACTCCTGTGACCAATGAGTCCTGGCACATGGGTGTCTCCATGCTCCCCTCTCTCAACGGGAACCAAAACACCAAGATCCAAAGGGCCAGAGCCACATACCCAGGGTCCAGTGCTCCCCTTGCCTCAGGGTGATGCCTGTCCTGAAATAGTGACCAAACTCTGCTCAGGGCTCATGATAGGCAGGGATTCTGAGCAGCATGCAGAGCAGCAGCAAAGTGGTGCATGCAGGAAAGTCCAGCTTCTGAAGAGAGGGCAGAGTCTTTGTCAGGAGTGCAGGCCAGGACCATGTGTTTGTGAAATATATTATGACAACTTCCCTCCATATGGAAATAAAGTCACACAAGTATCTGATTCTTATCTGTTTGATTTTGTACTAACTATGAGGGGAATATACATTTTCAATAAACATTGGATTCAGGGAAATCTGGTGTTTGCAGTTCCCATGGTTGTTTCCTTGGTCCTTGCAGGCTGCATTCAGCATCTGGTCACATGCTGCCCCTTTAGCATTCCAGGCACATGTTAGGTAATCACAGAGACCTTCCCTGGTCGCCATGGATAAACTGTCTCACATCTACATCTCTAGACACTGCATCCATTGCCTGAATTCCTTGTTATGTAATATATCATTCAATGCTCAGTAGAGAAACAGATTTAATGAAAAGTGTGTAAACATGTAGGGACTTGGATGGTAGACTTCCCATGGCTACCTGCACAGTCGCATATGGAAGAGATAGTGGGTCTGCCCTTGTGCTGTAGATTTGAAGCATTTAGGCAAAGTTTGAAGGCCTGGAGCTCACTGTTAAGTCTTGTGAGAGTCTGTATCAGGAGGCTCAAGGGTCTGTCCTAGAAGGCTGAAGAGTCTATGCCGGAAGCCAGGAGGCCCCGTCCAAGATGAAGGTGAAGACTGGAGTGCCTGCAAAGAAACAGAAGCCAAACTTTCTTCCCGTTCCTTCAGATGAGCGAAGCGCATCATCATTTTTGTTTTTATTCTATTCAGTCTACCAGCGTATGTGTTGCTGTCACTCTCACTCAGGGTCTTTTATCTTTTTCACTGAAATCTTTCAGCCACACCCAGAACTGCTATGCTGATTCAATTAGTTGGATTTTTTTGTACCAGGAATCAAACTCACAGCCTCATGCTTACCAGAGTAGTTTTCACTCCCTGCTTTTATGATTGATACGAGTTTGACTGGTCTGACACAAGGTGCTGTGTGAACTGCTCTTTTTCAAGGATGTTTCTTGGAAACCTGGGAGGGCATCCCTTGGGTAGGATACTAAATTTCCAACCTATGACAAAATGTTCGGCTAAGAAGTCATAAACTCCGTGTTTCCACCAGGAATTGATAGAGCTTGAACTGCTCCATGAACTTCTTTTTTAGTTATTTTTAAAGGAATTCCTCAATTCACATTTGACAATAAATAAAAGATTTAGATTTCATTAAGCCATTTGTTATCAAATTTTAATCACCATTTATTTGCAATGTTTCTGTGTTTGACATGTTTAGAATTCATCTTCATTAATACAAACTTTGAAAAGGCAGAAGTTAGTAGAGAAGAAATGAAAAATTACTGCAAATGAAGGGATAAATAAGAACATCATATACATAGGATGAGGAAGCAGGGAATATGGTATATAAAAGAAATCCTTTCCACCCTTCAATCTGAGATTTTTCTGGAAAAATGAACAGTGCAGAGTTTGAAGCCTTTGTCCCTACAGTGTCTCTGTTGTAGCCATCTTGGCTTGAAAAATAAACAGCATACTGGGGATCCAGTGTTAACTATGCCACCTCCATGTCTTCTAGATGATTGAACTCTGCTGTTCACACAGAGCTGAAATACTGTGCTTATGGGAAGTAATCAAGTTTTACATTCCTCATGACCACAAAGTAAATATGAAAGTAAGGGTAGAAGGTATTTTTGAGTATGAAATGAAATGATTCCTTGTGCTTTGTAATGCTCAAGACCCAAATCAACAAGAGCAAATGTAATAACTTGTAAACTTTCCTCAGTGGTAGACACAGGCCCCAAGCTAGGTTCCATGAAATGGTGAATGGCTCTCAGCAATCTGAAAGAAAACAGTGACAATCCCAGTGTTCCACCTGCAAATCTAGTCAATTACATGAGCAGAAGGATTTAAAGTTACCTGCTCACATTATGAAGTTAGGGGAAATGCTTAACATGAAGTCCAAGCAAATCTAAATTCTGTTAACCTCCAAGACACAATCAATACCATGAAAGCTGCTATTACAACACCTTCTCTAAGCCACGATATGCAGGAAAGTAACAGAGGAGACAAAGGGAGTCTGTAGTAGCACAATGTGTTACTCAATATTTTTGTTAGTGTACTCCATATTATAATGTATTGTGAGATTAGTTTCTGAAAAGTTTCCATAATATAAATTCAAAGATTTACTTATTTTTGAAAAGGAAGACTTTTAGGAATGGTAAACATGAATGACTTTCAGGAAATGGGGGAAAAGAGGATAAACAGGTAAAATCTAGAGGATTTTTAGGGCACAGAATCCACATTGAGTCAAACCCAAAATGCTATGTATATATCATTAATCATTGTATATTTGGTTATTCTGGTGAAATATACATCAAGAATGACCCTTAATGTGAGCTGTGGATGTTGAATGCAAATTGAATATGATTCATTGCAAAAAAACTGAAATTGGATGCTTTGATTGAGAGATTGTGAAGGTGTGCCTGCACAGGGCATGAAGTATATACCACTGCAGTATCAATTCTTCTCTGAACTAAAATCTACTGTAAAAAATGACATAAATCTTTAAAAATTCTCTCTTGGAATACATAGAAGAGTTCCTCTAATGCTGTATAAAATGCAAAACACTGCCACAGTCAATACTGGTCAGGGGTGACCGTCAGTGTCCTTCATTAAATCAGGCCAGGAACTGTGAGGTCTGTGCTCACAGCTGAGGAGGGGGAAGGAGAGTCCAGGGGCAGAGGAGCCTCCCTCCACCTTCCACCCAAGCCTCCAGGGACCTTTACAGCCTGGCTTTATCTGAGCAACGCTTTCTGCAGGTGGAGACACCAGACAGAGCAGCTGGGCAGCCCAGTCTCACACTTCTGCTTCACTGGGTGGTTTTTGTTGAGGCCTGTATCACTGTGCGAGGGGTATTCCAACTCTGCAGACAGTAGTAAGTTGCAACATCTTCAGGCTGCAGGCTGCTGATGGTGAGAGTGAAATCTGTCCCAGATCCACTGCCACTGAACCTGGATGGGATCCCAGATTGCAAATTGGTTGCATAATAGATCAGAAGTTTAGGAGCTTTCCCTGGTTTCTGCTGATACCAGGAGAACCATTTTTTAACATCCTCACTCGCCCGACAACTGATGGTGACTTTGTCTCCTAAGGAAGCAGAAAGGGAGGACGGAGACTGGGTCATCTGGATGTCACAGCTGGTACCTGATAATGGAAGCATATGAAATATCAGCACAATTAATCCTGATAAAGAATTATTTTCTGGCCCTCCTTGAAGGGCCAAGTCTATTAAGCACACTGTGCTGAGTAAATCCCCAGTGCTGCCCAGCCTTACCTGACAGCCAGAGCAGCAGGAGCCCCAGGAGCTGAGTGGGGACCCTCATGTCCATGCTGTGTCCTGACCAGAACTGACTCCTGCACATGGTGTGAGCAGCTTGTTAAAAAGTGTTGAAGGCAGTGGGCTGTGCTCTCAGGACATGCAAAGCAGGTGCTGGGTGGAGCTGGGCTCAGCTGCAGGGCTGCCTCATCTCACTATGAGACACCTGACCCCTGGGGTCCCTGTTCAGACCAGGATGGCACAGGTTTCCAATAGAGAACATGTTTGTCACTGCGCCACAAGACAGAATCAGACTGCTCTCCCATAAGGGGAGTGACATATTGTTCCCTTCAAAGTACAGAATATACTTTGCTTGTGTCCCTTATCCACAGTTCTATGTTAAAGACACTTGGAGGAACAGGATTAAGGAAAGAAGAGACCATTTCTGTCTTAGGCTGTTAGAAAGATAATTGAAAACAGGAAGAGAAAGAATTTATACATTCTCGGAACATGTTGTGATTTCGATACAGATTTTGCTTTCTCGATCTTCATGTCCCAAAGACACGCATGAGCACATAATATTCCAGGCTTTCCAGAAAGAGCAGCTATAATCCACAGCCAGATTCTAGCTCTTATTTTTCCTTGCAAAATAAGTTAGAATCATCTCTAAAGCCAATAAAAGTAACTGTAGCAATTATTAAAGATGTGTCAGAGATCAATATTTTCATGAATGTAGGATCAGTGCATCAGTTTAGAGACAGAAAAACCACAAATTGTTCATTTCTGCTTTGCTACTGCAAACACACAGACTTTTTGGTATTGGTCTCCATGCCTCATGGTCTGAAGCAGGCTGCTTGCACTCTCTCTGTGCCTCAAGAATTCCCATAACCATTTCTGGATGAATGAAATTAAAGCTTTTCACTCCCACCACTCCCATTTCAGGTGTATGAAAATCTTTCCCAGGACCTGTCCACTTTCTTCATTTCTCTTATATATCACTTCAGACGTGGTCACATGAGCCTCCAAACCCCTACTCCTGCCTAGGCTGGAAGAGGCTCATCTGTGTCTTCAGAGATGATTCTAACCATGCACAGCAGGTCCGACCTGCTGCTGAATAAACTGAAGAAATCAGAGATGACTGCAGGGAATGTGTTGCATTTTTACCAGGCAGTTTAAGAAATAAATAACCCTGTGCTTCTAACTTATATTGGATAGAGAAGAGTGAGTTGAAGAAAAACTTTATCTTCTCTGTTAGGAACAAACAGGATGTGAGAATAACAAGGAAAACAAATCCTCCTTTATCCAGCTGCCACAATGGTTTCAGGAATGCAGGAGATTTGAGCAGTGAATTTAAGGTCTTAACAGATTTTCAAGCACTGCAGTGGATGGGAGAGATTTGTAACAGAGATTTAAACCTGGGCTGATGTTAGGATTGCAGCACTGGGAGCTGCTGAGCTCTGGCCCTGGCTTGTGGAGGAAGCAGCTGCTCTCCTGACCCATGGGGCTGAGGACCTGGGAGAACAACAGACTCTTCCTATGGTACTGCCTGGCAGGGGATGCAGGGAAGGAAAGTACTCAACACTCTGGGTGCTGACTAAACTGAGAGCTGCAGGGGGAGTGACACCAAGAGAGACCAGGACCACACAGCTGACCTGGCTCTGCGAGTTGAAAGTTCTCAGAGCGCCAAGACAGAGGCAGAGGCCAAGAAGAGGATCAGCACACGTCCAAATCCCAGAGTTCAACTCACTCAGCTTGTGATCTGCTTAGAAAGATGAAAAGCATGCATTACACAAATAAACATGTAAATTGCTTATTCGCTGTCTACATGCAATACATTAATTATTAATTTAATGTAATAATAAATAATGGTTTTAGATGCGTGCATGGCATATTACTTTAAATTCTGGCAAACTCCCAATCCTTCCCCACTGCAGAGTCTGGCCAGCAGAAATCTCAGCCCCTGTGGACCGAGCTGTGAGCTATGCCCATTGCTGAGGACTCTGGAGAACAGCAGGGGAGCAGCCTGCAATCACAGCCCCTCCAGCAGCCCACCTGCCCCTCCTCTAAGGGCCTCCTCAGTGCTGCTCCTCTGCATCTCTAGCTGGAGTTGAGTTCTGTGGAATCTGTCACTTCCACCTCTGAATACATGAGGTCACGTCACCCTTGTGTCACTCATGCTGTCCACATTCAGATTTATGGACCTTGCTCTCTCCCTCGTCCTGCTTCATAGCTGACCTGGAGACATCCTGGGAAGGTCATCATAGTCATGTGCATTACCATTCACAAAGGGAAATGGGAAATACTAAGGAACTGCCAGATGGGGAAGACCTGGCCCATGGTGCACAGAGGCCCCCAGCTATGTGAGCACAGAGAGCTGTGCAGAGAGCTCCCTGCCTTAGCAGCTCCCTGATGGGAAATCATCCCTTCTACAGTCCTAGTCTTTCTGGGATGAGGGCTCAGTGCTTTGTCTATTGTGGGGTTGTTCGCCATCTAATGGAGAATCTTTAACATAGCAACCAATGCATTTTGGTTCCTGCAGACCTCGAATAAGTATTTTCAACTGAATAGCATTTCTCAGGCCACAGTGGCTTTGACTTTTCATTGAAAACAACCAACTTGAAGGGTAGAGATATAATACTGTATCTATTGGACACAACCGTCCTAGATTTATCAGGAGTTTTGTTGCTCGTACATTAGTGAATCTGCTGTTACAGGTGTTGTTCACAGTATGGTGAATTTTAAATCATTTCAGAAATCTTCCAAGAGGATTGATGTTGTGCAAACAGAAGGAGGAGGTGATAATACATAAAGCTCACAACCAAAGGAACCCTTTCAGGATAGCAAATACTTTGCTGCAGACATTTCTGTTCAAGTTGAATATGGTAACATATTATTCCAGTTTAGCCCTTAATATTATCATTTTTAAATGCTGGTCCTTCAAGGCTATATAGTTGGGTTAATTAATTAGACATATATATCTGTATCATTTGATTTGTTCATGATAAACTTTTGCATTTAAACTGTAATTATACTATTATCACTTATGATATGTCTGATTCATTTTTAAATATTCGGTTTTACTTGTTTTATTGCATGTAGTTGCAACTTATGACTGAGGTAGCATGTATTTCTCTTCAAATAGTAAAGAAACTAGGAGTGCATCTCTTAAATATTTACTAGTTGTTCTGAGATTCTCTCAAAGGTAAGAAACACAATTATAGATACATTGATGTGAAAAAGAATATTTCTGAGTCACAGATCTGGAAACACCTCCTGGGTTTTATTGTAAACAGTAGCTAATACACTATCAAGATAATATGAAGAAAAAGTAGCCTTGTACTTCCTCATTACCTCATTGAAAGAAAACTCTTAGATAGAATATTATTTCCCTCTCTTCCCCTGCCTCCTCTTTATTCACCATCAACTTGTAATATGCAGACAACACTTGGCTTATGGATTGAATAGGGAAAGGTTATCAGATAACCCTGTTTACACACATCTATGAGGTATACTCCAAGAAAGGATGGTGTCATGAACTGCTTTTATAACACAATAAGAGTGCTAAAGAATGGATGCCTCCTTCGATTTATTTAGATACGGCACTTCCTGAGAGAAATATTACTTCAGTATGGGAAAGAAATGAAGCAAAACAGCTGAACAGCTAAGAGAATATCTGGGACCACCAGTCCTGTTGGAGCAAAGGTAATGAGGTTTCCACTCTGGCTGTAATTCTGTAAGTGACACAGGTAAGTAGAACAGCACCGACCAAAATGATTTTCTAACTGTAATGTGTGTATTTGTGTAGATAGTCAGCCTGGTCATGAGCCACATATGTCTGTTCACCACTAGTAATGTGCATAGTGTAATCAAGGAACTAAGCTCCTAATTTTAATATAGTTTTAATTAGCTGTGTACATTTTGCATTTTCCATGTTAAATGGCACAGTTTTAGAGATACTCAGTAGTCTCTCCAAGAACAGGAAGCTAGTAGGCATTAACCATGGGTCTGTCCCACACAGTGCACCAGGCTGGGATGTACTGCAGCCGAGGTACATGCAGCATGTTGCCTGAAAAATGATGCAGACATTTTAAAGTACTTCCTGGGAATGTATGCAAGGGTTTCTCTGTTGCTGTGTGAATCCAAAATTTTGCCATAGCTCAAACTGTTCAGCTTGCTCATGTCTGCCTGGGTTATTACAAGAGCAGCATCATGGTGACTGTGCTGCTGGAAATGAGAAGGAGGAAAGATTGTTCTGGTGCAGAGCCTCCCTCCATCTTCTATGAAACCCAGTGACCAGCAAAGTTTGGATGCATCTGAGAAATGTACTTTGCAGGTGGAGACAGCAGGAGGGGCAGCCGGGCATCACAGTGGGAGGCCAATTCCCATACTGTAGACAGTAATAAGTAGCAACATCTTCAGCCTGCAGGCTGCTGATGGTGAGAGTGAAATCTGCCCCAGATCCACTGCCACTGAACCTTGGTGGGACCCCAGAGTGCAAATTGGTTGCACCATACAGCAAGGGTTTAGAAGCTTTCCCTGGTTTCTGCAGACATGAAGATACCCATTTATTAACATCCTCAATAGAACCGCAGCTGATGGTTACTTTGTCTCATATAAATGCAGAAAAGGAGGATGGAGATTGAGTCATCTGGATATCACACCTGGCACCTGATAATGAAAATAAAACAAATATCGGCACAATTAATCATGATTAAACAAGACCTTGAAGGGCCAGGCATCACTGGCCACATTCTGCTGAGTAAATTCCCACTGCAGCCCATCCTTACCTGGCAGCTAGAGCAGCAGGAGTCTCAACATCTGAGTGGGAACCATCATGTCCATGCTGTGTCCTGACTGGGACTGAGTCCTGCACAGGGTGTGAGCAGCCTATGAAGAAGTCCCCAGGGCATGGGCTGTGCTCTGGGCGCATGCAAATCAGCAGTGGCTGAGCAGGGCAGGGCACAGCTGCTGGGCTCCCTCATCTCAGTATTGTCCTAGTGTCCCCTGGTGTCCCTGTTCAGACCAGAGCAGCACAGATTTGCCCTAAGAACTTATTTCTCCCTTGGGACACAGGAAAGAAACAGACTGCTCTCCCATGGGTACAGCAAACAATTGTCCTTTCCACAGTTCCAAACCGACTTTGCTAGAGTTCCTTAACCACTGCTCTATGTTATCAACACTTGAAGTGAAATTTAGCAAAACAAGGGGCTGCTTCATGCATAGGATATTAAAAAAAAGATCAAAAGAAAGAAATGAAGACAGGCAGTGGGAAGAATTTATGAACGATTAGAACTTGTCTGAGTCTTTTACACATAATCACAGCATGACTAAGATGGCAGGGGAAGACACCACCAATTATGGCTTCTGGTCCTTCATGTCTCACATGTTGCACACGAGAACATAACTTTGCCTACCTTCTAACAAAGAGCAGTTCCAAGGCTCAGCCAAGTTCTTGGTTTTCATTTGATTCACAGGACACCTCAGACTCACTTTAGATGGCAATACAAGAGACTGTGTCACTCCTTAAAACATAAACAAAAGTCTGAATTTTTGAGAATTTATGATTGCTACAACAGTTTAAAGATGATAGAATGGCTTCAAGATTTTCATTCCTGATGTGCACTACAGGATTTTCAACGTTGGTCATAATGCCTCGCGGTCTCAGTGGAACTGAGTGTCTAACCCTGAAGAATTTTTCCAACTGTTTCAGGAAGAAACGCATGCAAATATTTTCACCTGCCCTATTTTGCAATCTTTCCTAGTACTTGTCCATCTTCTAGATCCTTTTGGATCTCACATCTAAGATGGTCACATGACCTCCAAATTCCTGTTCCTGCCTTGGCTGGAAGAGGCTCATCTGTGTTTACCAAGTATAGCAGGTCAGAACCCGTGCTTAATAAAATAAAGGAAAGAGTGGATGACTGTCGTGAACACGTTAAATTTTCAAAAGACCCTTTTTAAAGTTTCCCTTTGCCTCTAACTTGCATTGAATGGAGAAGAGAGTTCTGAAGGAAAATTTTATGTGCTGGCAGTAGAACAAGTAGGACTCAGGATGATAATGAAGATGAATCCTACTTATCCAGGTGGCAATGCTGGCTTTAGAAAGTATGGAAAGGGGGCCTAGGAATTCAAAGCCAGGAGAGCATTTAGCCTGGAGAGGAGTGGAAAGGTTTTTGAATAGGATCACAGATCAGGGCTGAGGTCAGGCTTTCTGTGCGGAGAGCTCAGGCGCTGGCCCTGGGCTGTGGGAGACTCTGCCCATGGGCCTGCCTGGCAGGGGATCCAGGGAAGGAAAGTGCTCAACGCCTCTGGGTGCTGAACCAAGATGAGAGTCCCAAAGAGGGAAGGAACCGTGTGAGACCAGGACGTCAGAGCTGGGCCTGGTTCTGTGGACTGGATAGAGGCTCCTAAAGTCAGCAAAAGCACCATTCCCAGAGTCTCGACTCACTCAGCATTTATTCTGCTTAGAAAGATAAAGAGCATGTATTACACAAATAGATAAGTAAATCATTCATCTCTTGCATGCATGTACTATATTAATTATTACTTTAATGTATTAAAAAGTATTATTATTTGTGTGACACGTTAAATTTCTGGCAAATTGAACTTGAACACAAGAACCCTCAGTGGTTGCATCAATACCTGACGACTCTGCCCCACTACAGAGACTAAACAGCATGGAGCTCAGAATCCACTCTCAGCCCCTGTAGATTAATCAGTGGCCTGCGCTCATTGCCGAGGACACCAGGGAATGGTAGGGATCAGGACTGGAATCACATCTCCCTGCCCAGCTTCCCCTCTTCTATGGGACAGCACTAGTGCATCTCATCTGCAGCTCTGAATGGGGACAGCTTCTGTGGACTCTGCTTCCCGCCTCAGCTGTGGGACTTATTCTCTCTCCCAACACCACATCAATGCTCACACAGAGTTTAGACTGTAAGAATCTCCCAGGAAAGGTCAACATAGCTGTGTGTATTACCGATCATAAAGTAAAATTAGAAATATTAAGAAACTGGCAGGTAGTGAAGTCTTCCTCATTGTCCTCAGAGACACCACAGCCACAGTCAAGTGAATCCTGAAAGCTGGGCAGAGAGCTCCCTGTCTTAGTGGCTCCCTAATGGGAGAGCAGCCCTTCGACAGTCCCAGTGATTCTAGGATGAGTCCTCTTGGCTTTTTTTATTATGTGGTTTGTTTACCATCTCACAGACTATTCATAGCATAACAACCATTTTGGCTTGGGGAGCCAATGTCTTAATAGAAACTTTTCACTCATATTCCTGAAGCTGATCCTATTCTGCACACTAACATGAAAGTAAAAATTCAAATGATTCTTCTAATGAAATTATGGAATTATTAGGGACAAGACTGACAGTTTACCTGATGTTCTAAAAAGACAATTAGCACAGGACAGTTAATTCTAAGTATGTGACTAAGATGTGATTTGGAAATGACAATGATGTAATTTTGGCAAAGTGCAGAGGGAGCAGAACACACTGCAGGGTGCAGTGCTAGGACGTGTTGGGAATCTGAGAGCTCCTGGTCCACATCTGTGAACCCAGCCCCATGCTTCCCATTCTAAATCCCTTCTGGATTAGCCTGTGAGAACCCCAGAAGCGTGCATGGTTTACACACTCTGCAGTTGGCAACTGGTTGAAACTGGGGCAGCTGAGACATGAAAATGTCCCAGAAGTGCTGGACTCCTGAAAGTGACCCTACACCACTCTACCCAGTCTCTCCACATGGTGCGAGGAAGGGATCACAGCTAGGCTTGGAACCCAGGCACATCCCTGCTTCCACCAACACCTCCTTCTTCTAAGTCAGTGACGTGAAGCCCTCTAGAGACCAGTGCACAAACTACAACCCCAAACTGCAACTATCAACCCAGTTATTTATCAAAAGTGCCACCGCTGCAGTGAAACTTGAATACTGAGGTTTCAGTATAGAAAAATCACTCATATACGAACATGTTTTTTCCTAAAAGAGAAGCAACACAAATGGTATAGGTTCCCTACCACTGCCCTAATGGCATCCTGGATCACCAGATTCATGACTGTAAGTTTTAAAATAGCACAGCCAATGACTGAAATCACTTTTTATAGAAAACAGCGAACCAGACCATTGCTACTATAGGATGGACACAGTATTCTCCTGCTGGACAGGAGATTGCCAGCTGGTAAAATGGTGATTCTGTGGTGGCAGGGGTTAACAATAACACAAATGATAACTCACTCCAGGAAACTACAAAGGTAATGGATGGTGCCCACACAGGAAGAGGAGGTGATAATACATAAAGCTCACAAAGAAAGTGACCCTCTCACAATAGCAAATAGTTTGCTTGAGACATTGAAAGTCAAAATCAAGATAGAAATAAAACCTAAATATTATTCTGGATTAGCTGTTATTTTCTAGAATTTTAAAATTTTGGGTTTTTAAATCTGTATCTTTTGATTAATTAATAATTTACATCTGCATAATCTGGTTCTTTTGAGATATAGTTTTTTTTGTTTGTTTGTTTTTTGTTTTTCAGCACCAGGGATTGAACTCACAACCTCACGCCTGCCAGGGCAGGCGCTTAAGGCACTGAGCCAAACTCCTGGCTCTGGTTTTTTTGAGGCAGGGTCGCACTATGTAGCTCAGGCCAGCTGAGATACAGTTTTAATTTAACCTGTAATTCATTTGTGCTTTAGTCTTAATTTAATCTGTAGTTATTCAATTATCTATAGTGATATATATTTTTTACTTTTTTGTCACATTTTTAATCTTGGGTTGTTTTGTTGCTTCCAGTTAGAGCTTCATACATGAAGTAACATGTAGTTTCCTTAAAATATTGTCTACAAATGTAACTAGCTCTGCATCTTTTTAAAATTTATTAGCTTTTCTGAAATTACTCCCTAAGGTAATAAGAACAGCTATATTGTTTGCAGGAGAAAAATTTCTAAGTTACAGTTCAGGAAAACCCTCCTGAATTTAAGTTTTATGCAGTAGCTAACACTATTAAGATGAAAAATAAAGTAACCTCATACATCCTCATCATTGCAAGTAAACTCCTCATTGAGATAATACTGTTTCCCATTCTTTCTCCTTTCTTACTCACTTTAGCCTTGAAACTGTCCAATACTGTATATCAATAGATAAATGCTGTCATATTATCCTCTTCCCACAAAGCTCTCAGTTATACTCACAGAAAGAAAGGAGTTACAAAAATAACAGCACTATTATAGAAGACGATTGAGTCCTTAGATTTATTTTGACAGGGTGCATCCTGAAATAAATGTTAATTCAGCAAAGGGGGGAAATGAAGTAAAAAGGTACATAGCAAAGAAAACATCTGGGGCCACAGGCCTATGGGATTAGAGTTGGGGAAGTTACTGCTCTTTCTATGGCACTATGAGTGACATAAGAAATTTGAACAGTGATGACCACAATATTTTTCTAACATGATGTGAATGTAGGTAACTGTGCCTGCAGATCGGTAGTCTAGCCATCAGTCACGTATTTCTATTCAGCACTGGAACTGTACCTAGTATAAATTAGGAACGATGCTTCTAATTTTAATTTAATTTTATCTACCAGGGTACTTTGAGCATCTGTCCTGTGTCTAAAGCACAACTGTAGACAGAACCAAGTTGAGGCAGATGCAGCACATCACTGAATCTTTGGAAACTTCCTTGAATTCTGCTGCTGCAAGGAAAGTGATGGAGACCATTTCTCTTAGAGACACTAAAAGGGAAGCTGGGCCCTGGAGCCCACAATGCTCTCACTAGAATGTAAAGGCAGAAACAAGGCACAAATGAGGCCCACAATGAATGATGTGCCTCTTGTGGGTCTTTCCAGCAAGGGTGATGTGGACTGATCAAGTGGACGGTGCATGTGGGGTACAGTGAGCAGGGTCTCAATCTCAGATTCCTGGGTCCTATGGGCCCTGTCATGGAGGCCGCTCCACACCCTGCTGTCTCACCTGGACTCAGGGAACCAAGATTCAGAGGGCCACAGCTCCATGTCTGCAGCTCACTGCTGCACCTGCTTCAGGTTGATTGTTGTCCTGAGACACTGATCAAATTGTGCTAAGAGCTTGTGACAGGCAGGGGTTTTGGAGATCATGCAGAGAAGCATCATAGGGTGCACAGCAGGGACTCCAGCTTCTGAACAGAGGGCAAATTCCCTGCCATGCAGTGGGCCAGGACCACATGTCTGCTGAAATATATCATGATAATTTCCACCTGTAAGAGAGTAAAGTCACTCAAGGATTTGATTTTTATATCATTGGTTCACTTTTGCATTGCCTATGAGGTAAAAATATCATACTTTTAAGTAAACACTTAATGGAGTCAGTGAAATCTCCTGGTGTTTGCACATTCCAAGACTGTTCCCTTAGTCCTTGCTGTGTGACATCAATCCTGTGACTATAGCACTCAGAGCACATGGTGAGTGATCACAGAGACCTTCTCTGCTCACCATGGATAAGCAGTGTCATATCTCTGGACATTGCATCCAATGCTTCAATTTGTTCCTATTTTAACAACTTCAGACTCTAACCTAATTAATTTCATTTACATGAATATCCTCTATATCTGGCTGTTATGAATGAAACTAGTCTGACTTGTGTGACACAAGATGCTGAGAACTGCTGTATTCAAGGACCTTACTCAGCAGCCTGGGAGGGCAGGTGTTAGGTAGCATAGCAAATTTTTACACCTGTGACAAACTGTTCTGTTAAGAGGTCATAAGTTCTTCATTTTCATCAGGAGTTGATAGTTTTAGCCTCTAGTGCTTTTTTGTTTGTTTGTTTAAGATTTTCCTTAATTAACATTTGACTGTAAACAAAGGAGAGTTCATTAAGTTATTAACGCTTATTTGTTACCATTTTCTTTTCAGGTTTCTGTGCTTGACATGTTTTGGAACTTATCTTCATTATTACCGATCATTGAAAAGACAAATGTTAATATATAGGAAGTGAAAAATTACTGCAGAGTAAGAGATAAATAAGAACATTGTATGGCTGGGATGAGGAAAGAGGGAATGAGGTATACAGAGGGGATACAGTATATGCCTCCAGCTGAGATTTTTATGGAAAACAATAGTGCAAGCTTAAAGACTGTGACCCTACAGTGGTTGACACCACCCATAGTGCAGCCATCTTGGTTGGAAAAATAAACAGCGTACTGGTTACCTACCCTACCTTACCCAGGCCACCTCCATCGTCTCTGCAAAGATTTGACACCAGTGTTCACACTGAGCTAAAACACTGTTTATGGGAAGTATTCAAGTTGCACAGCCATGAAAATCACATGGCAATATGTGAATAAAAGGCTAGCAGAAATGTTTCAGCATGAAATCAAGCTGCCTCTTTTCCTTTACAATTCTCAAGACCAAAGGAGCCTGCTGGGGATTCCCCTAAGCAATAGAGAAAGAACCCATGTTAGGTTCAGTGAAATAGTGAATGACTGTGATGCAAGACAAGAACAGTGAGAGTTCTAAATTTCCACCTGCAAATTCAGTTAAAGGTAGGGGCAGAAAATTGTATAAATTCTTCCCCATGTTTTAAAAATAGTAGTAGACTCTTATTCCAAGGAAATCTGTATATTTCTGGTGATTTCTGAGACAGAATCAATACACTGGAAGCCTCTATTCCAACAGTACCACTAGGGCAAGATATTCTAGTTAATCACAGAAGGCATAAAAGGAATTTTATAATTAACCAGATGTATTATTCAATATTTTTTAATTATGCTGTTCCTGAACAGAGTGAACTGTGAGATTTTCTTTCCAAAACCTTATATACTATAAAAGCAAGATTTTGTCATTCTGGAAAAGGAAATACTATGGGAATGGTAAAACACATATGACTTATAGGAAATGCGGGGAAGGAGAATGAATGGGGAGAATTTTTAGGACAAAGGATTTTTAGAGCAGTGACACAAAATTGCATCCTACCAAAATGCTGCGTGTGTTATTACACATTTGTTTCTCCTGGTGAAATGTACAGCATCAAGTGTGAAACTTCATGTGAACCACAGAATTCGCATGTATATAGAAATTAATTGCTTGCAACAAAATTGTAATTGGAAGTTTATGATAGACTGCATAGACATGTGGGCAGGGTTATAAGGGCCACTTATGCATTATAAATGTTTTGATGACTTTAAACCTAAAAAATGAAGCAAGCCTTCAGAAAATTCTTACATAGAATGCGTAGAAGGGCTTCTCTGTTGCTGTTGAATCCAAAGTGATGCCATAACCTGAACTGCTCAGGGGTTCTCATCTGTGCCCTTCATTAAATCAGGACAGGTGCTGTGATGTCTGTGCTGCTGGAGTTGAGGAAAAGGAAAGAGAGTTAAGATGTGGAGGAGAATCTTGGGCCCTTATTTTAAAGCCTCCAAGTGAACTTCCATGCCTGGCTGGGTCAGAGAAATGCTCTCAGCAGTTGGACACAGCAGGAGTGGCAGCTGGGACAGCCCAACTTCATACTTCTGCTTTCCTGGATGGTTTTGGTTATACCTTGTATCAGTGTGGGAGGAGTATCATAACCCTGTTGACAGAAATAAGTCGCAGTATCTTCAGGCTTCAGGCTGCTGACAGTGAGAGTGAAATCTGTCCCAGATCCACTGCCACTGAACCTCGATGGGACCCCAGATTCCAAACTGTCTGCATTATAGATCAGCAGTTTAGGAGCTTTTCCTGGTTTCTGTTGGTACCAGTTTAAACCATAGCTAATATCCTCACTGGCCTTGCAAGTGATAGTGACCTTGTCTCCCACAGATGCAGACAAGGAGGATGGAGACTGGGTCATTTGGATGTCACATCTGGCACCTGAGATTAGAAACATAACAAATATGAAAACAATCATGGTAAAGTAGGGCATCCCTGAAGAGTGAGGCAGCTCTAAGCAGACTAAATTGCAAGATCAGTGTTTACTCACCTTGGAGCCAGAGCAGCAGGAGCCCCAGGAGCTGAGCAGGGGCCTTCATGTCTATGCTGTGTCCTGACTGGGACTGACTCCTGAACAGAGTGTGACAGTCTCTTAAGCAGCTGGCTGTGGTCTTCGCACATGCAAATCAGTAGAGGCCAGGCAAGGCTAGGCACAGCTGCAGAGCTGGCTCTTCTCAGAAGTGGACCGCGGTTCGCTGGGGTCCTTTGCCAGGCCTGGGTGGCACAGATTTCCCACAGAGAATAGCTTTGTCCTGAGACCAGAGCAGAATCAGATTATTCTCTCGTTGGTAGAGTGAGCTGTTGTTTTCTTTTTGTTACATTACACACTTTGCATCTCTGAATAGAGATCGGTTCTATAAGTTCTGTTCCCTCCATCTCTGAATTTGCAGAGTTACTTCACTCCTTTTTCACTCATGGCTGCCCACATTTAGAGATATGCACCTTGTTCTCTCACCCCCTTGAATCACTGCTGACCCGCACTTCAGACTCTAAGAATCCTCCTGGAAAGAACATCATTCTTAGTCAGGCATATTCAGAATCACCAGGGAAAATAGGAGATACTCAGGAAAGGCCAGATGGGGAAGACCTGGCCAATTGTGAGCAGAAATGCCCACCTATGAGAGCCTAGAGACCAGGGCAGAGATCTCCCTGACTTAGTGGCTTCCTAAAAGGAAAGCATCACTTCTACAGTCCTAGTCTTTCTGGGATGAGGGCTCAGTGCTTTGTGTACTGTGGGGTTGTTGGCCATCTAATGGAGAATCTTTAACATATCGACTTATTCATTTTGGTACCCTAAGGCCTTGACTACATCTTTTCACCAGTATTCAGGAATCTGATCCTATTTTGTCCATTGCCAGACAAGACTCTCTAGAAAACTTAATTGATTCTGCTTCTTAATAAGTCATGCAACTGTTAAGGTTAAAAGAATAATAGTTCACCTGGTTTCTGAAAAGATAATGGTCACAGATCAGTTAAGGTCTACTATCTGACCACATGAAATGACTAAGATGTAGTTTTGGCAAAGTGTAAGGGGCCCCAAATACCATGCAAGATGCAGTGTTACAAAACATATTGTAACTGAGGGCTCCAGGTCCAGGACTGTGACCGGGAGCCTTCTGCAATTCAGAGGACCCATTTTCTGCATCGCAAAACCCCAGCAATAGCAGGCCCTGAGAACCCCAGCAGCTCACATGGCTTACACACTCAGCAGTTTTTAAAGTGAATGAAACTGTGACAGCTGAGACATGGGAAGTACTGGGCTCCTGCAAATCACTATCCATCTCTTTCTCCCCAGTCTCTCCTCAAGGTACGAGAAAAGAATTGCAGCTAGCCTTGGAAACCAGGCTCATCAATGCTTCCAAAATATTCACCTTCTGTTAGGGGAATCTTTATCACTAGATTCATGTATGACAATGTCAACATCTCTCAGTCAACAACAGCACTGAATTTTTATTGAGAACAGGGGACTTGAAGGATGGATGAACATCAGTGCGACTACAGGACCCAGCAGTGCTAGGTTGGTCAGGTGCTTGATTACTGGTACACTGGTGACTCTGCTGTGGTAGGTATTATTAACTCACGTGTAATCCAAGAAGATTGATGATATCCAAAAAGAAAGAGATGGAAACATATATTAAGCTCGTGAAAAAAATAACCCTCTCAAACTGGAAAATACTTTGTTTCTGACATTTAAGATGAATTGAAGATGCAAAAAAGCCACTATTGCTTAGATATATCACTTGTATTTTAGTATTTTTTGAAGTTTTGGGCTTTCGAGGCCATATAATTTGGTTAATCAATAATGGATTTCCATCTGGATCATTTGGTTCATTCATGATTTAATTTTATATTTAACCTGCAATTACTCTTTTATCTATAATGATATAATTTTTGGCCTTTTTCCTACACTTCAATTTTTAGGTACTTTATTCCATCAATTTAGTGCTTTATCACTGAGATAATGCATATTCCTCTTAGAATATAGTGAATAAAATTAACTACAGTTTCATTCTTTTTAACATTTATTAGTTATGTGAGATTTTTTCCTAGGTCAATAGATACAAGTATAAATGTATTATTTGTGGGAAGAAAATTTCTCAGTTACGACTCAAGAAAATCTCCTGAATCTCCTACAAGCAGCAGCGAACACTGTGTGAAAGCACAGGTGGAGATGAAACACGAACCAGTCCCAGAATCTATGATGTCTCACTCGCAGACTCCCAGCAAGAATCAGGCTGGCTGAGCAGGTGAAAGGCAGATGCTGTGCACACGGAACACAGTCCCGACCTCAGACCCCTGCGTCCCATGGGCCCTGTCACGTGGGCCTCGCCAAGCTCCAGGTTCAGCAGGAGCCAGCACATCAGGATCAGAGGGCCCAGGTCCATGGTGCAATGCTACTCCTGCCTCAGGTTGATCTCAAGCCACAGGCGGTGACCAAACTCTGCTAAGGGCTCCAGGGAAAGGCGGGGATGTGGGGACCTGCAGAGCCATAACAAAGGTGAATGGGGAATTCCAACTTCTGAATAGAAGGCATGGTCTGTGCCATAACTGAGACACAAAACCACTTGCTTGATGAAAGTATTTCATTTAATTTGTCCTTTTGGGGAATAAAATCCCCAAAGACTCTGATTTTTACATTACTGGTGGACTTCTATACTATTTAAGTGGTAAATACTTCTCCCTCTCTCATTTTGTGTGTGTCTCTCTCTCTTTGTTTTGAGGAGGGCATCAGGCTCATGCTGTGCTGTTCGTACTGAGCCTAATCTCACCACGTAGCCCAGTATGGACCTCAGCATTTTGAAATCATGCTGCTTCACCTTCCCGAGTACTGGGATTCCCAGTGCTCACCACCACGCCCAGATTTTAAAAAATGCTTTTAAAACACTTAATAATCTCAAGAAAGACCCTGGTCATTGCAGGTCCCATGGTTGTGCCTGTGGTGTTTGCAGGATGGATGCAGTCATACAGCCATGCTGTGCCCCTTCACCATTCAGGACATATGTTGAGTAGAACACAGAAATCTTCCCTGATTACCATGGAGAAACAGTTTCATATCTCCAGTTTCACACTATAGCCATTTGCTTCAATTCTTCCTTATTTCACAATTTCTGAGTCTACTCTATTAAATTTCACTTACATTGTAGCCTGCATAGATCCCATCTCAACTACTTCATTGTCAGCACTTGGCATTGAAAATTGTTATATTCATTCCTGATGTGTCCTTATCCTTCACATGGGAGCTTTAAATTGCTTTACAAAGGTAACTGAACAAAAAATTAAATGCAAAATATGTTGGTTCTTTTTTTTTTTTTGAAAAACAAATCTCTGGTGCATTTCACTCAACTGAAGGCACCTGTGCTTGCTTGAAAAAGTTTAATTAGACAAATAAAATCAAGTTTATGGATGATAAAAATTGTTTTCAAATTAAATGGACACTAATTTTGTGTAAAAGTACAATAATGAAGCACTATGAGAAGTGACAAAGGCCTCACTGTGGGTGGTGCTTGATGCAGAAGGTGGGGAGGGTCAGTGCTTGGAAGGCCATGGAGGAGCTGATGAGTGACCTTGGCTGGACATCCAATACCAGGACCAGACATAGTTGACTTTTAATTAAATTGTAATATCAGAAGCTGCTCCTGATTTGAAAATGTTCATGGAAAAGTGTCATAAGTAAGGAAAACAATGTGATTCAGTACATAGGCCAAAAGCTCACACACATACAAAATAAAATTCTTCCTCATCCTTTCCTGACATTTGGGCTTTACAACCATGACACATATATCTGATTTCTTCTATAATGTTCTCTAAATTATACTATCCTGTGCAGAAAACTGATCATTGTGTCAGTCAGATTTTTGTCACTGTGAAAGGTAACTGAGAAAATCACTTGAAGAAAAATAACTGTATATTTTGGCACATGGATTCAGAGGTGTCAGTTCATGGTCACTTGTCTTCCATCACTTTGATTCCGCGGAGAGAAGCAATATCAGGAGAGGAGTGAGAGACAAAGTATAGGATGCATATGTTTAAATCTAGGGGGAGTATTGCGAGGGAAATTAATGGTAACATGCCCTTTAGTGTAATTTTTCAAAATTTAAGATTTTACCATATTTTAGATAATGTTCTGTATATATCAGTCCCATGATTTCTTTTTCAGAAAGTTCTAAGCTCACATATCTGGAAATATCATGCAGTAAATATATATAAAAGAAATAAACTACTGGGAAAAGGTCAAATTATAAAGGACATAATATTTATAATTGAGATTAACTATGTAGGGGAAAGTAGGCAAATGGAGATCTGATGATCATCAATCCACATAAATGTTACTGGCCTAACTTGCATAGTGAGTGCTGGGGTCACACGCACTGATCACCTTACAGAAATTAATAGATGAATGAATGAGGATGTTAATAAACAAGAAAATAAGAAACATTCACCATTGCTGCTTATTATTATGACCATTTCAATCATTTATTGGACTTCAAGGCCATTGAAAAAGCAGGGGAAGGAGAAAAAAAAGAGATGAAAAGGAAGGAAGAAAAGTAGCCATGAAACAAAGTCTCGTGCAGATCTCAAAAGGAAATTTGTGTTACGTGTTTTGTGTAGCTAGTGGAATGATGGGAAATGCCAGGATGCCCATGAAAATGGAACTAACATATTTAGTAAGTGAAAATGTAAGACTAGATCTAGCAGCTGTGCTGGCATATTGAGAAAAATTATATTACATTTAATCTCAGACAAAATGCTGTGAAGTGCTGAGAAATACAAAAGTGTAAAATGCACCATTTTTTAGCAGCTAATATTTACTGCAATAGCAATGAGATCCAGCACTGCAAGGAATCAAATTAATACCAGGAAAAAAAAACTTTGAGGAATCTTTTCTGTTCAGAAAGTAGAAGCATAATGAGTTAATCTCACATGTTCACAATGCAATTTTGTTCTGGGCTATTGTACTGCCTTACTTTATTGGCCATAAAATGTACATGTTTCTAGGTACCCATGCATTTGGGTCAGATCTGATATCATTAGCAGGGACACTATTCTTAAACATGGTTGTGCAACTAAGTCTGAGAACAAATCTAGGAATCAGTCAAAATCTTATCAGCAAGTTACTTTTCAGAATCATAAGTTTGCCAGATTGAGGCAGAGACATTTAACCTGAGCTGAAACCACAAGAGCTGTCCTTAAAGGAAGCAGCTGCTATGAGCAAAATAATGACAACAGTCTCAGGGAGGTTTTTGTTTCATATTGGATCCCTGTGGGACCACCCTATAATACTGGTAACAGTAATAAACTGCAGCATCCTCAGGTTGCAGGTTGCTGATGGGGAGGGTAAAGTCTGTCCCTGACCCACTACCACTGAACCGGGCCAGAATGCCAGTGGCCCTGCTGGACACATCATAGATGAGGAGTCTGAGAGCCTGCCCAGGTTTGTGCTGGTACCATTTCACTGAAATCAGAAATAGAACTTTCTGTGTAGACCAACAATTATTCCTTGGATGATTCTCTGCACTGTTCATTTACAATGCATCAGTCAAACCAAAACCTGGTACTTTCGCTTTAACAATCTTGGAAAACTCTCCATACACTCATAATGAAGTCTCTAAAAACATCACATTCACCAATAACATACTAAATATTTTATCCTTTAGAATGGATAAGTAGGGATGTCCACTTTAAACACTTTTATTCAAAATTATGGCAAAGGTGCTAGGAAATACAATAAGACAAGAAACAGTAATAGAATTCACAAGTTGAAAAAAGAATAGATATCATCACATATTTCCAACAACATATTTTACATAAATCCCTAAGGACTGCACCAAAAGCATCTTGTGAAAATACAAGATGCTATAAAGGGAGTCTTGGTAGTAGAAAAATGTATCATTTGTTATTTTTTATATATGTGTTCCACAGCAGTATATTTCAAGATTAGATTTTGAAAATCTTCCATACTGTAATTTCCAAGATTTTGACTTTCTAGAAAAGAAAAAAGTATAGGCATGGGAAGACATGATTGTCTTTCATAAAATGGAGGAAAAAAATATGTAAGTAGAACACAGTGGTACTTAGTGCAGTGAAAAACCATTGTGTCCTATCAAAATGTTGGACATATGTCATTATATGTGTTTTTTGATGAAATGATCAAAATCGAGAGTCAAACTTAATATAAACTTATGGACTTTGGGTTTAAACTAATCCTGATGGATTTCAATACCATTGCAGTCAATTTATGGTGATGATATACTGTGTAGATGTAGGAGCTGGGGTATTAAAGACACCTGTGCACTTTAAATTTTGCTGTGAATATGAGCTTCTACAAGTGATGAAAGTCTTCAAAAATTATTGCTATTTTTGGAACCTATTGAAGTGCTTCTCTGTTTCCATGTTAGTACAAAATGATGACATAATTCATATAACTCTAGTGTACTCATTGGTGTCCTTCATTAAATCAGGGTCGAGAAACAGAAAAGAAAGTTAGTGTATAGAGGAGCTTCCTTGGACGCTTCTACCAAATCCTTCCAGTGACCTTCAAAGCCTGGGTGCATCTGAGGAAGTTGCTCTGCAGCTGAAGACACAAAGGGGAGCAGCTGGGGCAGCCCAGCCTCACACTTCTGCTTCCCTGGGAGGTTTATGTCATGGCTTGTATCACTGTGGGAGGGGTACTATCATACTGCTGACAGTAATAAGTAGCAATGTCTTCAGGCTGCAGGCTGCTGATGGTGAGAGTGAACTCTGTCCCAGATCCACTGCCACTGAACCTGGATGGGACCCCAGAGTGCAAATTGGTTGCACCATAGATCAGGCTTTTAGGAGCTTGCCCTGGTTTCTGCTGATGCCAGCTTAAGTAATTGCTAATGCCCTGACTGGCCTTGCAAGTGATGGTGACTCTGTCGCCCACAGATGCAGATGAGGATGGAGGCTGTGTTAACTGGATGTCACATCTGTAACCTGAGATTACAAAAAACAACTATCAACACGATTATTCATGATAAAGCAGGGTCACCCTGAAAAGTCAAGCAATGCTGAACACACTGCTAAGTGAATTCCTGGTGCCATCCTTCCTTACCTGGGACCCAGAGAAGCAAGATGCCCAGAAAGTGAGCAGCGACCATCATGCCCATGATGTGTCCTGAGTGGGCCTGAACCTGCACAGTCTGAGACCAGCAGCCTATTAAGAAGTCCTGAAGTAGCTGGCTGGGCCCTTGGAATATGCAAATTAGCAAAGGTGGAAGAGGTTTGACCCAGCTGCATGGCTGGCTCATCTCAGTACAGGCTAAGTGTTTACTAGGGTCCCTGTCCACCCCAGAGTGCCACAGATTTTCCTTCAGAGAATGTGTTTCTCCTTTAGGACGGAATCAGGCTGCTCTCCCATGAGTAGAGTGAAGTGCTGTTCTCACATTTCAGAACAGGCTTTACTTGGGACCAGGGTCCTATGATATGAACCTTTTGAAAGGAAGGAATTAAGGGAAACAAATTGATTATTTGAGCTTATGGTATATAATGGGAAGTAAAGATCAGTAGACAGCAGAACTTGGGAACTGTTTGAACTTGTCTGGGTTCCTGTACTCCTTATCACACCCTGACTAAGATGGGCAGGACATGAGTAATGATATTTTCCAGCCCCAGGCTTCCCCCAAGAACATACACGAACAATGTTCCAGCCTGTCTTTCTCCAAGGGCCATGCTGAGGCCCAATCAGTTATTCACTCTTGATTTTCTTTGCAGGATAAGTTAGAATCATTTCAGAAGCAATGCAAGAAACAGTATATACAAAACCATAAACGAAAGTCTGGGTGTTGTAGTACGTGGGAATAGGGCAGCAGGAGGGATATAGTACAAAGGACCCAAATTCTTTTCTCCTGCTTTGGAATCTCAACACAAGGACTTTTCAAGATTGGTCCTAAGAGATCCTGATCTCAGGAGGGCTGCAATGTCTCTATGCCTCAGGTGGTCTCAAAACTGCTTCTAGAAGAAATTCGGGCACAATTTTGATCTCACCCTCCCAATTCAAGTCTATGCAAATCTTTCCCAGAACTTGTCCACCTTCTTCATTCCTCTTATATCTCACTACCAAGATGGTCACATGATGCTCAGAATCTCTATTCCTGCCTAGGCTGGAAGAGGCTCATGTGTGTTTGCCATGTACAGCAGGTCAGAGCTGCTGCTGAATAAGCTAAAGAAAACAGACGATGCCCACTAATGTGTTAAATTTTTAATAGGCCCTTTCAAAACTGAATAACCCTGTTGTAACTTTTATTGGATCAAGAACCACAATCCAAACAAAAATTTTATCCACTTAGGAACAAGCAGGATTCTATGATAACAGTAAGAAAAGTCCTCCTTATTCAGGTGCTAAGGTGGCTTCAGGAATTGAGGACACGTGGGCAGTGAGTGTAAGGCCTTAATAGATTTTCAAGCACTGCAGTGCATGTGAGAGAATAGCAACAGAGATCTGAGCCAGAGCTGGGTCAGGCTCACAGCGCTAAGAGTGGCCAAGCCCTGGCTCAGGGATGTGAAGAATGCAGCTGGTCCAATGGCCCATGGGGCTGAGGCCCTGGGTGAACCACAGACCCTGTCCATGCTTCTGCCTGGCAGGGAATGCAAAGAAGGAAAGTACTCATCGCTCTGGGTGCTGACCAAGCTGAGAGCCCTAGATACAGAGACACTGTGAGAGACCAGGAGCACAGAGCTGACCTGGCTCTGTGAGCTGAAGGTTCTCAGCGCTGTTCTCACTGCTCCTGAGGGGCAGAGGCCAAGAAGCGGAACAGGAAACGTCCCCATCCCAAAGTTTCACTCATTTAGTTTCTGATCTGCTCAGAAAGATGAAAAGCATGTTTTCACAAATAAATATGTAAATGACTTATTCACTGTGTGCATGTAATACATTAACTATTACTTTAATATTATAATGAATGATACTTTTAATTGCTTGCATAACATGCGATTTTAAATTCTGACAAATTGAAAATGAATGATGAGAGCCCAGAGTCGCCACATCACCTCCAGATCCAGTCCCACAGCAGCGTCTGAGCAGCATGAAGCTCACAGCCCACCCTCAGGCCCTGGGGACCGAGCTGTGACCTGCGCTCATTGCTGAGGACTCTGGAGAACAGCAGGGGAACAGGTCTGTAGTCACAGCCCCTCTCCCTGCCCACCTTCGCCTCCTCATAGGGACCGCTACACTGCAAGTCCTCTGCATCTCTGAGTAGAGTTGGTGTCTGTGGGAACTGCCGCCTCCACATCTGAACATGAGGCCACTGTGCTCTTATTTCACTCACGAGAGGCCATGTTCAGTGTTACGGTCCTTGCTCTCTCCTCCATCCTGTTTCATTGCTGATCCAGAGGCCTTATGGGAAGGTCATCATACTCAGGTGCATTAACAGTCCCAAATTAAAGCAGGAAACACAAAGCAATAAGCAAATGAGGAAGACATGGCCTATTGTGCACAGAGGCCCCAAGCCATGTGAGCTTAAAGAACTGGGCAGAGAGATTCCTTAGTGGCTCCCTAATGGGAAAGCACCACTTCTACAGTCCTAATGTTTCTAGGATGAGATCTCAGTGCTTATTTATAGTGGGGTTGTTCGCCACCTAATGGAACATTTGTAACATAGCACCCTCTTTGTCTGTGACCCCCAATGTCTTGACTAGATCTTTTCACCCATATTCATGAAGCTGATTCTGTTCTACCCACTATCAAGCAAGAGTCTGTAGAAAATTCAAATGATTCCTCTTCCTCAAATATATATTTGGCAAAGAGAAATTTGCCCTGAAGCGTTCCTGGGTGGAATGGTAGAAAGTGTTGAAAGGCTGAGACATCATGTTCTAGATCTGATAACTCAGCTCCATCCTCCCCCAACCCAGACTTCCCTCAAGAGCAGCTTGTGAAGATTCCAGCACCCTGCATGGCTTGCACACTCACAGGTAGGTAGTTGGTTGCAGCTGTGGCACTTGAGTCGTGGGAAGGTCACAGTAGTACGGAGCTCCAGCAAGTGACTCTGTACTCTGTACTCTGTACTCATCCTTGGGTGTTCAAAAAGAAATGCAGTCTATCTTGGAGACCTGGCACCTTTCTGCATCCACCATCATCTTCTTCATTTAAGGGCATCAGGTATCACCACGTTCATGTCTGACACTTTAACTTCTCTCAGCAAGGACTGCCTTGAGCTTCATGGAACACATGAACTCAGACAATAGAACAGCTCAACAGCAGCTATGGGACACAGCAGACTGAGACTGATCAGGAGCTTAGCTGCAGATACATTGCTGACTCTCTGTGGCAAGTGTTGTTCATAGCATCACCAAGGTTAACTCATTCCAGAAACCTTCCAAGGGGTTTGATGATGTTGAAAACCAAAGAGCAGGTGATAATTCATAAAGCTCACATTCAGCATGGCCCTCTTAGAGTATCAAATACTTTACTCCAGACATCTGTGGTCAAGCTGAAGATGGAAATGAAACTATTAAATACAATTCTCCATTATTTTAGATTCTGCTTCCACAAGGAAGGAGATGGAGACCTTCACTCTGGGAGATGCTCAATGCAAAGCTGCAGTTTGGAGCCCAAATTTTTACACATAGAACATAGAGGTAGATGCAAAACACAAATATGTTCCAGAATTCACTATGTGCCACTCCATAATCCTCTCAGCATTAGTCATGCTGACTGATCAAGCTGGGAGTAGGTTGTACCCTCAGACTTCTGTGACCATTGAGCCCTAGCACATGGGTGTCTCCATGATCCCTTTTCTCAGCTGAAGCTGGAGCACCAAGATCCAAAGGGACAGAGCCACATACCCAGGGTCTAGGCCTGCACTTGCCTCAGGGTGATGCCTGTCTTGAAATAGTGACCAAACCCTGCTCAGGGCTCGTGATAGGCGGGGACTCCGGGAAGCATGCAGAGCAGCAACAAAGTGGTGCTGAATAATCACAGAGACCTTCTGTAGCCGCCATGGATAAATGGTCTCACACCTGTAGACACCGTAAACATTGCCTGAATACTTGGTTATTTAACCTATCAATCAGTGCTCACTAGAGAAACAGATTTAATAAAAATTATATAAATACATAAGGATTTACAAGGTAGATTTCCCCTGGCTGCCTGTAAAGTCAGACGTGGAAGAGCTAGTGGGACTGTCCTTGTGCTGGAGATTTCAAGCATTCAGACAAAGTGTGATGGCCTGGAGCTCACTGTTGTGTCCCATGAGAGTCTCTATCAGGAGGCTCAAGGTCTTCCTTAGAAGGCTGAAGAGTCTGTGCTGGAAGCCAGGAGACTACCTCAAAGGTGAAGGTGAAGACGGGGGCTCCTTAAAAGAAACAGAAGCCAAACTTCATTCTTTATTTCCTTTCAGATGAGTGACGCGCATCGTCATTTTTGTTTTTATTCTATGCAGTAAACCAGCCTATCTGTTGCTGCCACTCTCACTTAGGGTCCGTTTTCTTTTTCAGTAAAATCCTTCAGCCATGCCCCAAACTATGCTGATTCTATTATTTGGGAATTTCTTCTTCTTCCTCTTCCCCTTCCCTTTCCCCTTCCCCTTCTCCTTCTCCTTCTCCTTCTCCTTCTCCTTCTCCTTCTCCTTCTCCTTCTCCTTCTTCTTCTTCTCCTTCTTCCTCTTGTTTTATCGTAGTGTAAATCAAACTCATGAGTCATGCTTGCCAGGCAGGCACATTGCCGCTGAGCCTTATTTCCGGCCAGTTGGGTGTTTCTTACACAAGTTGAAACAAACAGTTAATTATCAAAGTTAACAGTTTCAGACTCTATTGAATTTTATTTATGTCAGTACTGTATCCTGCATAAGTTCCCCCTATACTACTAAAATATCTGCCCTTTCCATGGAAAGTTTCTTATCTATTCATGAAAACTTATTCCTCACAAGAAGGCTGTCACTTGCTTCTGTAAAGTTGAGCACTGAATGAAAAATTGCTAATTGCAAATATATTTTGATTCTTTTTCTGTTGGAAAAATTATGCTGCATATCACTCAACTGAAGGCAACTAGCTGTTTCAGATTGAACAGTTTAATTAAAAAACAGTTTATCAGAGAAATAATTTTTTGAAGATTAAGTAAACGTGCAATCTATGAAAAAATAAAACTACAACAATGAGGGTTTATTGCACTAAAAGAAGAAGTCAAAGATGTCACAGTGAGTGATACTTGACAAAGAAAGTGGGAAGCATGTGCTTGGACATGGATTCCAGCATTGTGAAGGCGGGCTGTGTCCCAACACTTCCCACAGAGCAGGAGTTAAAAATGGTGAAGATACTCAAGCTTAATAAAACCCATAAAATGTTATGTAATATTCTAACCCAGAGGAAGTTCAGCCAGTGCCTAGACCATGAATAGGTATAAAAAGAAGAGAGAGAAAAGCATGCAAAATATGTCACAAAAAGTGAAAAAATGGTAAATCATTATAAAGGCAAGGAAAGTCAGAAAATATAGAGAAAAGTATTATAAAAAGTTTTATGTCATCCTACTTCACCAAAAGAAAAGCAATCTGTAATGATAATATTTGTCCTGGAAAGAAAATTACACTTTTCCATTTACTTGGCATCAACCTTATGGAAATTATTGGACCCTTCAAGAGAATGCAAAAAATAGAAAGTACCACCAAAATTATTACTTGAATTTTGAAAAACTGCAAACTAAAAAAGATACCCAAAAAGGCCAAATCAAAGATATGCAACCAGAATGACAAAATGTAAAAGAAAATTTAATCCATCTAAATGTCTGTATATTTAATGAATGGGTAATGTTGTATTATTATATATTTTATGCTTAAAACTCAGGATATATATGTATAATTTTGAAAGATGCTTGTGAAATCTAAACTATGGCATTTATTTTTTCTTAATGATCTTAAAGAATGTTTTGTCCCATTTGTTTCTCTTCTAATTTTTGCATGAATCTCAATTTTTCTTCCTTTCTTACTTCCAACAAAATCTGAGTATGAAGTAAGGTTACGCCTTTCATCTAATCCATGAGACTTACATAAACTCTGATTTTATAAAATGAAAACCCACAATAGCAAAGAAAATACACATCTTACTAAAAGACACACAACCCCTAATTGTCAGAGCTGAGATGAGTTTGCAGAAGTTCTTTTTCATAAAACTCCAGTACAGGAACCAGTGTGAAGACAATTTTCTGAAATTGATTGTGAAGGTACTATTATTAAACAGCATAATTACAAAAATATTTTATTACACTAAAGCACACAGATTTTAACTGAACAGCCCATTGAATTTAGGCACACGAAAACATCCTACTAAATACTTCCTGAATCAAAATATACAATATTAGTGTAAAACCAAAAACCTTTGGACTTTTTTTGATGAATTTCTCCTCCATTCCCTGAATTAGTCAAACCCAGATCAATCTGTTGTCACTATAGATTAAATTTTCCTTTGCTAGAATTTTATATACAGAAAACCATTCATCTTGTTTTAATGGCTTCCTACTTTTTCATATCTTTTCTTAGTTCAATTCGTGCTTTTCCAGGTTCTCTTAATGTGGTTATCATTATTTCTAAGTACTATTTATCATTCGATAATGGCAGAATTTATTGCTTTCTCTGCTGGTGACTATTTGGGTAGTTTCCGCTTTCTGCTGTTATGAAGGAAGCGAGTTTGACTGGTCTGACACAAGGGACTGTGTGAACTGCTCTTCTCAAGGATGTTTCTTGGAGGCCTTGGAGGGCATCTACCGGGTAGGATACTAAATTTCCAACCTATGCCAAAATGTTCTGCTTAGAATTCATAAACTCCATGTTTCCATCAGGAATTGATACAGCTTCAGGTGCTCCCTGTACTTCTCTATTCATTTTTTTTAAAGATATTCCTTCATTCACATTTGGCACTAAACAAAAGAGTTAGACTTCATTAAGCCATCTGTTATCATTTATTAGTCACCATTTTTTGCCATGTTTATGTGCTCGACATGTTTAGAATTTATCTTCATTACTACAGTCTTTGAAAAGGCAGAAGTTAGTGGAGAAGAAATGGATAATTACTGCAAAATAGGGGATAAATAAGAAGAAAATATCTGTGGGATGAGAAAGCAGGGAATGGGGTATACAAAGGTAATGCATTCCATACCTGAATTTGATATTTTTGGGGGAAAACAGTGTACAGCTTGAAGCCTGTATCCCTACAGTGTCTCTGCTGATGCCATCTTGGCTGGCAAAACCTACAGCATCCTGGGGATCCAGTGTTAACTATGCCACCTCCAGGTCTTCCACAAGATTTAACTCTGTTGTTCACACTGCTTTCGGGAAGTACTCAAGTTTTACACTGCTCATAACCACAGAGAAAATATGAAAGTAAGGGTAAAATCTACTTTGCAGTATGAAATGAAATGACTTCTTGTTCTTTTTAATGCACAGGACCAGAATGGGCAAGAGCAAATGTACTAAGCTGGAGACATTCCTCAGCGGAAGACACAGACCCAGAGCCAGGTTCTGTGAAATAGTACACAGCTCTCCGAGATCTAAAAGAAGAACAGTGACAGCCATAGTGTTCCACCTGCAAATCCAGTCAATTATAGGGCAGCAGACTTTAAAGCTTCCTGCTCATATTTTAAAATTAGGGGAAACTCTTAACATGAAGTCCAAGCAAGTCCACATTCTGGTAACCTGCAGTACACAATCAATACTGTGAAAGCCACTATTACAACACCTTCTCTAATCCAGATAATTGAGGAAAATAATGGAGCAGAGAAAAGGAGTTTTGTAGTAACACAGTACATTATTAAATATTTTAATTATTGTATTCCATATAATAATGTATTCTGAGATTAGTTTTTGTAAAGCTTCCATAATATAAATTCAAAGATTCACTCATTCTTGGAAAGGAAGATACATAGACATGGTAAAACATAAATGACTTACAGGAAATAGGGAAAAAGAGGATAAACAGGTAGGACCTAGAGAAGTTTTAGGGCACAGAAGTCATACAGAATCATAACCAAAACGTTGTGTATATGTCATTAATCATTATATATTTGGCGATGCTGGTGAAATACACATCAAGAAGGAACCCTAGAGTGAAAAATGAATGTTGAGTGCAAATTGATTAGGATTGGAAGAAAATTGAAATTGGGTGTTTCTGATCAAGAGACTGTGAAGGTGCGCCAACATAGGGAATGAAGGATACATCATTGTACTTTAAATTTTTCTCGGAACTGAAATCTGCTCTAAAAAATGACACAAATTTTTGAGGATTCTTTCTTGAAACACATAGAAGGGTTCCATCAGTTGCTGTATGAAATCCAAAGTGATGCCACAGCCAACACTGTCCAGGGTTGACCATCAGTGTCCTTCCTTAATCAGGACAGGAGCTGTGAGGTCTGTGCTCACAGCTGAGGAGGAGGAAGGAGAGTTAGGGGGCAGAGGAGCCTCCCTCCACCTTCTACCAAAACCCACAGTGACCTTCACAGCCTGGCTTTATCTGAGCAATG
Organism: Dasyprocta punctata; assembly: GCA_004363535.1. Classification (NCBI taxonomy): domain Eukaryota; kingdom Metazoa; phylum Chordata; class Mammalia; order Rodentia; family Dasyproctidae; genus Dasyprocta; species Dasyprocta punctata. The sequence continues at coordinate 51,444 of RJWM01005355.1, forward strand.
CTCTCTGCAGGTGGAGACACCAGACAGAGCAGCTGGGCAGCCCAGGCTCACACTTCTACTTCTCTTGATGGTTTTTGTTATGTCCTCTATCACTGTACGAGGGCTATTCCAACTCGGTAGAGAATAATATTTTGCAACATCTTCAGCTTGCAGGTTGCTGATGGTGAAAGAGTAATCTATCCCAGATCGACTGCTACTGAATCTCAATGGGACCCATGTTTCCAAATTGTTTGCACCATAGATCAGAAGTCTAAGAGCTTTCCCTGGTTTCTGCTGATACCGGCAGAATCACACTTTAACATCCTGACTTGCCTGACAACTGATGGTGACTTTGTCTCCAAAGGAAGCAGATACAGAACATGGAGACTGGGTCATCTGGATGTCACATCTGGAACCTGATAATGGAAGCATAACAATTATCAGCACCATTAATCCTGAAAAACATGATTGTTTGGTCCTCCTGGAAGGGCCAAGTGCATTAAACACACTGTGCTGAGTAAATCCCCAGTGCTGCCCATCCTTACCTGGCAGCCAGAGCAGCAGGAGGCCCAGGAGCTGAGCAGGGACCCTCATGTCCATGCTGTGTCCTGAGTGGGACTGACTCCTGCACAGAATGTGAGTAGCCTGTTAAAACATTTTGAAGCCAGTGGGCTGTGCTTGGGGACCTGCAAAGGAGGTGCTGCGTGGGGCTGGGCTCAGCTGCAGGTGTGCATCATCTCACTACAGGCCACCTGTCCACTGGGGTCCCTGTTCAGACAAAGATGACACAGGTTTCTTACAGAGGATGTGTTTGTTGTGTGGGTCACAGGACAGGATCAGGCCATTCTCTCATGAGTACAGTGAACTATTGTTCCCTTCAAAGTGCAGAATATACTTCGCTTATGCTCCTTACCCACAGTTCTATGTTTGAAACCCTTGGAGAAATCGAAATGAAGGAAAGCAAGAGGCCATTTCTGGCTTAGGCTATCAAAGAGAGAATGAAAGACAGGAAGGGAGTGAAATTTATGCATTCTCTGAACATTTCTGGTTTCTCTACACATTATGGTTCCTAGTCCTTGTCTGAAAGACACGCATGAGCACATAATTTTCCTGTCTACCCAGGAAGAACAACTTTAAACCCCAGCGAGGTTCTAGCTCTTATTTATCTTTTCAGAATTATTTAGAGTCATCTTTAGAGCCAATAAAAGAAACTGCAGCAATTATTAACACAATACTCAGAGGTCTGTCTTCTAACAAGTTGAGGATCACTGCATCAGTTTGAAGACAGCATAAAAAACACAAATTCTTTCTTTCTGCTTTGCCACTGTCAATATAAAGACTTTTCAATGTTGGTCTCAATGTCCCATGATCTGAAGAGGGCTGCTTAAATGTCTCTATGCTCCAAGTATTCCCATAACTGCTTCTGGAAGCAATACATGCAAACTTCTCACTCCCACCCCTTCAATTTCAGGTGAATGAAAATCTTTCCTAGTACCTGTCCACCTTCTTCATTCCTCTTATATCACACTTCTGAGGTGGTCCCATAAGCCTCCAAACCCCTACTCCTGCCTAGGCTGGAAGAGGCTCATCTGTGTCTGCCTTGCACAGCAGGTCAGAGCTGCTGCTGAATAAACTGAAGAAAACAGTGATAACTGCTATGAAAGTGTTAAATGTTTAATAGGCTCTTTAAGAAATAAATAACCCTGTGCTTCTAACTTATATTAGATGTAGAAGAGAGATCTGAAGAAAAACATGATCTTCTGTGTTAGGAACAAGCAGGATGCTAGGATAACAAGGAAAACAAATCCTACTTTATTCAGTTGCCAGAGTGGTTTCAGGAATGGAGGAGATGCTGGCAGTGAATTTAAGATCTTAATAGATTTTCAAGCACTGCAGTGGATGGGAGAGTTTTGGATAAGGGACCTGGTCTGAGGTCAGGCTTGAAGTGCTGAGAGCTGCTGAGCTCTGGTTCCTGGATGATGAGGAAGCAGCATCTCTCCTGATCCATGGGGCTGAGCACCTGTACCTGCTTGAGACCCTATTCATGGAGTTTTCTAACAGGGGATTCAGGGAAGGAAAGTGCTCAACACTCTGGGTGCTGACCAAGCTGAGAGCACCAGGAGGAGCTGCACCTTGAGGGACCAGGACCACAGAGCTGAGCTGGCTCTGTGAGCTGAAGGTTCTCAGTGCTCTTCTCACTGTTCCTGAGGGGAAGATGATGCACATGTTTTAAGTTCTGGCAAATTGAAAATGAACAGTGAGAGCCCAGAGTCACCACACTACCTCTCAACACTTCCCCATCGCAGAATCTGAGCAGCCTGAAGCTCACAGTCCACCCTCATCCTCTGTGGGCCGAGCTATGAGCTGTGCTCATTGCTGAGGACTCTGAAGAGCAGCAGGGAAACAGATCTGCAATCACAGCTCCTCACCCACCCCCTTTCCCTCCTCCAAGGGACTCTGTCAGTGCAGCTCCTCTGCATCTCTGAACAGAGTCGAGTTCTATGGGGCCTCTCATCCACATCTGAATACATGAGGCTACATCATTCTTATTTCACTCACAGCTGGCCACATTCAGAGTTGTAGTCTTGCTGTTTCACCCATCCTGCTACATTGTTGACTCAGAAGCCTCCTGGGAAGTTCATCATAGTCAGGTGCATTACCAGTCACTAAGCAAAACAGGAAATACTATGAAACTGGCAGATGGGGAAGACCTGGCCCATTGTGCACAGAAGCCCCCGGTCATGTGAGCTTATGGAGATGGGCAGAGAGCTCCCTGCCTCAGTTGCTCCCTAATGAGAAAGCATCGCTTCTAATATCCAAGTGTTTGCAGGTCAAGATCTTTTGTTTACTGTGGGGTTGTTCGCCATCTAATGGAAGATCTTTAACATAGCAACCTATTCATTTACGTAACTTATAGCCATGACTGGATCTCTTCAGCTGTATTCATGAATCTGATTTTATTCTATCAAATACCAGAAAATCAACAGATTCCTCTTAATAAATCATCCTAGTCCTAAGGACAAAAGACCAACAGTTCTAAAAGGATAATGCTCATAGAACAGTGAACATGACATGTGTAATGCACATGATATGACAAAGATTTAGTTTTGGCAAAGACCATGAGCCCCTGAAGACCCTGCAGTAAAAGTTGGTAGACTAAAGAACCATGGTATAGATCTATTAAGGCCAGTTCATCCTTCCTACACCAGAACCCCTTCCACAGCAGCCTGTGAGAACCAGCAGCTCCCCTGTTCGCACACTCAGCGATTGGTGAGTGGCTGCAACTGTGGCTGCTGAGACGTGAGAAGGTCCCAGGAGTACTGGGCTCCTGCTGCACCTGCTTCAGGTTGATGGTTGCCCTGAGACAGTGATCAAATTGTGCTAAGAGCTTGTAACAGGCAGGGGCTTTGGAGATCATGCAGAAAAGCATCATAGGGTGCACAGCAGGACCTCCAGGTTCTGAACAGAGGGCAAATTCTCTGCCATGCAGTGGCCCAGGACCACATGTCTGCTGAAATACATCATGATAATTTCCACCCTTAAGGGAATAAAATCACCCAAGGATCTAATTCTTACATTACTGGTTCACTTTTGCATTGCCTACGAGGCAAAAAAATATGTATTTTTCAGTAAACACTTAATGAATTCAGTGAAATCTCCTGTATTCAAGTCCCACTATTGCTCCCTTGATCCTTGCAGGTTGACTTCAACCCTGTGGCCATAGCATTCAGAGCGCATGGTGAGTGATCACAGAGACCCTCGCTGCTCACCATGGATAAACAGTCTCACGTCTCCACACAATGCTTCCAGTGATTGAATTCATTCCTATTTAACAATTTCAAGGCCAGGCATGGTGACGGATACCTTTAATCCCGGCATTCGGGAGGCTGAGGTAGGTGGAGCGTTGTGAGTTCAAGGCCGGCTTGGGCTACAAAGTGAACGGAAGGCTGATCTGAGTTACATAGTACGACCTTGCCTCAAAAAACTAGGGCTGGAAGTTTGTCTCAGTGGCTTAAGCGCCTGTCTGGCAGGCAGGAGTTTGTGAGTTTGATCCCCGGTGCCGCAAAAACAAAAAAACAAACAAAACAAAACAAAACAAAAAAAATTCGGACTCTACTCTCATTAATTTAATTTACATGTATGTTCTGTCCTTCACTTCTGGCTGTTATGAATGAAGCTAGATTGACTACTCTGACACAAGATGCTGTGTAAACTGCTGTGTTCAAGGACCTTTCTCAAAGTCCTGGGAGGGCAGGATTAGGTACAATAGCAAATTTCTACACATGTGACAAACTGTTCTGCGAAGAGGTTGTAAGTTCTTCTTTTTCATCAGGAGTTGATCATTTTAGCTCAAGTGCTTGTTTGTTTGTTTGCTTATTTATTTAAGATTTCCCCTAATTAAGATTTGTCTGTGAACAAATGAGAAAGTTCATTAAGTTATTTATTAACCCTTATTAGTTACCACTTTCTTGCCATGTATCTCTGCTTGACATGTTTTAGAACTTATCTTCATTAATAGCAACCACTGAAAAAGCTAATGTTGTTACACAAAAAATTAAAAATTACTGCAAAGTAGGACATAAATAAGAACATGTTATCCCTGGGATGAGGAAGGAGGGAATGGGATATACAGAGGGGGTACAGTATAAGACTCAATCCGAGATATTTCTGGAAAACAATAGTGCAACCTTAAAGAATGGGTCCCTACATTGGTTGACACCACCCATACTGCAGCCATCTTGGTTGGAAGAATAGACGGCATACTGGGGACCCTACATTAGCTATGCCACCTCCATCGTCCTCCTAAAGATTTGACCCTGATGTTCACACTGAGCTAAGACACAGTGTTTATGAGACGTGTTCAAGTTGCACAGTTATGAAAATCACATGGCAAGATGTGAAAATAAGGATAGGAGATAGGTTTCAGCATGAAATCTAACCGCCTCTTTTCCTTTACAATGCTCAAGACCAAAGATAGCCTGCTGCAGACTCCCCTGAGCAGTAGAGAAAGAACCCATGTTAGGTTCAGTGAAATAGTGAGTGACTCAAAGCAGTACAGAAGAACAGTGAGAGTTCTAAATTTCCACCTGCAAATCCAGTTAAATGTAGGAGCAAAAGATTGCAAAAATTTCTCTCTGTGTTTTAAAAATGGTAGTAGATTCTGATTCCAAGCAAATCTGTATATTTCTGGTGATTTCTGAGACAGAATCAGTACATTGAAAACTTCTATTCAAAAACCATCAGCCAAGATATTCTAGATAAACATAGAAGGTAAAAACAGAAATGTTGTAATTAATAAGAAGTGTTATTCAGTGTACTGTGCAATTACCTTTCAAAACGCTTCTATACTGCAAAAGCAAGATTTTGTCACTCTGGGAAAGGAAAAACTACAGGAGTAGTAAAACACGAATCACTTATTGGAAATGGTGGGTAGAGAACCAACGGGGATAATTTTTAGGGCAGAAGAATTTTAGGAAAGTGAAACAATATTGCATCCTACCAAAATGCTGCATATGTGTTATCCCACATGTGTTTATCCTGGTGAAATTTACAACATAGGAGTGAATAGTCTTGTGAACTATGGATTTTCCATGTATATCATCTTATTGTTTCCAAAAAATTGTAACTGGAAATTGATGATGGACTGCATAGTCATGTGGGCTGGGTTATAAGAGCCACCTCTGTATTTTAAGTTTTTCTAGCCTTAAGTCTACTGTAAAATTGAAACAAGTCTTTAAAATTTTTTGCTTAGAATGCATAGAAAGACTTCTCTGCTGCTGTCTGAATCCAAAGTGATGCCATAATCCGCCCTGCTCAGAGGTTCTTATCTGTGTCTTTCATTGAATCAGGAAGGCTCTGTGATGTCTGTGCTACTGAGGAATAGGAAAGAGAGCTAGGGTGTAGAGGAAAATCTTGGGTCCTTTCTCAAAAGCTTCCAAGTGAACTCCTAAGCCTGGCTGGGTCAGAGAAATGCTCTCAGCAGTTGGGCACTGCAAGAGTAAGAGATGGTGCAGCCCAACATCACACTTCTTTTGTGCCTGGTTGCTAGTACACTGGTGACTCTGCTGTAGCAGGTATTACTAACTCCCATGTAACTGATTCCAGAACACATCCAAGGGGATTGGTGATCTCCAAAAAGAAAGACAAGGTATTAATATATTAATCTTGTGCACAAGGAACCCTTTCAAACTCACAAATACATTGTTTCTAACATTTGAAGTCAAATAGAAGGTGAAAAAGAATCGATATTGTTTAGATTTGTCCCTATATTTTAGCATTGTTTAAATTTTGGGCCTTCAAGGCTACATAGTTTCTTTAATCGATAATGGATTTACATCAGAATCATTTGCTTTAGTCATGATTTGATTTTGTATTTAACCTACAATTATTCTTTTACCTACAATGATATAATTTTTGGCCTTTTCCATAGTTTTCAATTTTTCTATCTATTCTTTCTTCTATTTAGTGCTTTATCACTGCGATAATGTGTATTTCTCTTAGAATATGGTGAAAAAAATTAACTACAGGCTCATTCTTTTAATATTTACTAGTTATCTGAGATTTTTTCCTAGGTCAACAGACACAAGTATGAATGCATTCTTTGTAGGAAGAAAATGTCTCAGTTACAACTCAAGAAAATCTCCTGAATCTCCTACAAGAAGCAGCGAACACTGTGTGAAAGCACAGGTGGAGACAAAACACTAACCCGTCCCAGAATCCATGACTTCTCACTCGCGGTCTCCCAGCAAGAATCGGGCTGGCTGAGCAGGTGAAAGGCAGATGCTGTGCACACTGAATTCGGTCCTGACCTCAGACCCTTGCATCCCATGGGCCCTGTCACATGGGCCTCACCAAGCTCCCAGCTCAGCAGGAGCCAGCGCACCAGGATCAGAGGGCCAGAGCCCCAGGTCCATGGAGCAATGCTGCTCCTGCCTCAGGTTGATCTCAAGCCAGAGACAGAAACCAAACTCTGCTAAGGGCTCCAGGAACAGGCAGGGATGTGAAGACCTGCAGAGCAGCAGCAAAGGGGAATGGGGAATTCCAGCTTCTGAATAGATATCAACCTGAATGTGAACTATGGACTTTGGATTTAAAATAATCTCGATGTATTGCAACAGAATAGCCATGTGGTGATGACATACTGTGTAGATATAGGGGCGGAGGTATAAAAGATACTTTAGCACTTAAAATTTTGCTGTGAATATAAATTTCTTAAAGTAGGATAGTAGGCATTATGTTAGGCGTTAGTAATTTCCTGTTATCTTATTTTGAAGTCCTGTAATGTATACATTGTTTTGTTTGATTTTATTCCATTTTGTTTTGTTTGATTTTATTATGTCTGATAGGCAGCTACTTAGAAGATAACAGGATATATCATAGTAGCCATTGCTGATTTCCATTATCTTGCTTCATTCCTTTCTTTTGATTGCTTTTATTATTCTGTGGTTTGTTTTGGTTTATTCTCTTTAAAATAAAAAAATAAATGAATAAGCAAATAAATCTGTACAAGTGATGAGAGTCTTTGAAAATTATTGTTTGGAACTCATAGAAGAGTTTCTCTGTTTCCATGTGAACAAAAATTGTTGCCATAATCCACATTACTTCAGTGTACTCATTGGCGTCCTTCATTAAATCAAGTTTGAGAAACAGCAAACAAATTTAAAGTGTAGAGGAGCTTCCTTGGATGCTTCTACCAAATTTTTCCAGTGACCTTCAAAGCCTGGATGCATCTGAGGACGTTGCTCTGCAGCTGAAGACACAAAGAGCAGCAGCTGGGGCAGCCCAGCCTCACACTTCTGCTTCCCTGGGAGGTTTATGTCATGGCTTGTATCACTGTGGGAGGGGTACTACCATACTGCTGACAGTAATAAGTTGCAATGTCTTCAGGCTGCAGACTGCTGATGGTGAGAGCGAAATCTGTCCCAGATCCACTGCCACTGAACCTTGATGGGACTCCGGATTCCAAACTGTCTGCACCATAGATCAGCAGTGTAGGAGCTTTTCCTGGTTTCTGTTGGTACCAGTTTAAACCATAGCCAATATTCTCACTGGCCTTGCAGGTGATAGTGACCTTGTCTCTTACAGATGCAGACAAGGTGGACGGAGACTGAGTCAGCTGGATGTCACATCTGGCACCTGAGATTAGAAACATAGCAAATATGAACACAATCGTGGTAAAGCAGGACATCCCTGAGAGCCAGGCGACTCTGGCCTGGAAACTCTAAATAGATGAAATGGCAAGATCAATCTTTCCTCACCTTGGAGCCAGAGCAGCAGGAGCCCCAGGAACTGAGCAGGAGTTCTCATGTCCATGCTGTTTCCTGACTGGAACCAACTCCTGCACAGGGCGTGACAGTCTCTTAAGCAGCTAGCTGTGCTCTGCGTACATGCAAATCAGCAGGGGCTGGGCAGGGTTGTGTACAGCTGCAGAACTGGCTCTTTTCAGAAGTGAACAGAAGTTCCCTGGGTCTCTTTCCAGGCCAGGATGGCACAGAAGTCCCACAGAGAATTTGTTGCTTCTTGGGCCAGAGCAGAATCACATTGCTCTCCCACTACTAGAGTGAACTGTTGTTCTCTTTTTTGCTTCATTACACACCTTGCATCTTTGAATAGAGATCGGTTGTATTAGTTCTATTGCCTCCATCTCTGAATTCACAAGGTTACTTCACCCCTGTTTCACTCATGGCTGCCCACATTCAGAGGCATGCACCCTGTTCTCTCCCCCTCCTGCATCACTGCTGACCCACAATTCAGACTCTAAGAATCTTCCTGGATGGTGCATCATCCTTAGTCAGGTGTATTCCCAACAAAGGAAAATAGAAGGACTGCCAGATGGGGAAGACTTGGCCCATTGTGCACAGAGAACCCCAGCTATGTGAGCGTAGAGAGCTCCCTGCCTTAGTGGCTCCCTAATAGGACAGCATCACTTCTACAGTCCTAGTGTTTCTAGGATGAGGCCTCAGTGCTTTGTTTATTGTAGGGTTTTTCGTCATCTAATGGAAGATCTTTAATGTAACAACCTATTCAAGTTGGAACCCTAAGGCCTTAACTAAATCTTTTCACCCATATTCAAGAACCTGACCCTATTCTGTCCATTACAAGACAAGATTTTGTGGAAAATTCAATTTATTTGACTTCTTAATATATCATGAATCTATTAAGCATAAAAGACAAATAGTTCACCTGGAATTCTGAAAAAATAATGGTCACAGGTCCATTAAGGTCTAGTATGTGACCACATGAAATGACAAAGATGTAGTTTGGGGATAAAGTAAGGGGACAAGAATACCATGCAGAGTGCAGTGCTATAAAATATATTGTGGCTGAGGGCTCCTTGTCTAGACCCGGAACACAGCTCCATTCTCCCCATCCCAGAACCCCTGCTATAGCAGGCCCTTAGAACTTCAGCAGCTCGCGTGGCTTACACACTCAGCAGTTGTTCAGCGGCTGAAACTGTGGCAGCTGAAACATGGGAAGACCCCAGAAGGGCTCGGCTCCTGCAAATCACCCTCTTACTCTTTCACCCCAGTTTCTCCACAAGGTGTGAGGAAGGAATCGTAGCTAGCCTTGGAACCCAGGCACATCGATGCTTCAAAAAAATCACCTTCCTTGAAGGGCATCTTTATCACTAGGTTGATGTATGACAATTTCAATATGTCTCAAGCAATAACTGCACTGAATTTTTATTGAGAACATTGAACTTGAATGACAGATGAACACTGTTGTAACTATATGACACAGCAGTCGTAGAGTGGTCAGGAGCCTGGTTGTTGGTACACTGGTGACTCTGCTGTAGCAGGTATTACTAACTCCCATGTAACTGATTCCAGAACACATCCAAGTGGATTGGTGATCTCCAAAAAGAAAGACAAGGTATTAATATATTAATCTTGTGCACAAGGAACCCTTTCAAACTAGCAAATACATTGTTTCTGACATTTGAAGTCAAATAGAAGGTGAAAAAGAATCAATATTGTTCAGATTTGTCCCTTATATTTTAGCATTGTTTAAATTTTGGCCTTCAAGGCTACGTAGTTTCTTTAGTTGATAATGAATTTGCATCAGAATCATTTGCTTTAGTCATGATTTGATTTTGTATTTAACCTACAATTATTCTTTTACCTACAATGATATAATTTTTGGCCTTTTCCATAGTTTTCAATTTTTAAGTACTTTCTTCCATTTATTTAGTGCTTTATCACTGAGATAAAGTGTATTTCTCTTAGAATATGGTGAAAAAAATTAACTACAGGCTCATTCTTTTAATATTTACTAGTTATCTGAGATTTTTTCCTAGGTCAACAGACACAAGTATGAATGCATTCTTTGTAGGAAGAAAATGTCTCAGTTACAACTCAAGAAAATCTCCTGAATCTCCTACAAGAAGCAGCGAACACTGTGTGAAAGCACAGGTGGAGACAAAACACGAACCCGTCCCAGAATCCATGACTTCTCACTCGCAGTCTCCCAGCAAGAATCGGGCTGGCTGAGCAGGTGAAAGGCAGATGCTGTGCACACTAAATTTGGTCCTGACCTCAGACCCCTGCGTCCCATGGGCCCTGTCACGTGGGCCTCACCAAGCTCCCAGCTCAGCAGGAGCCAGCGCACCAGGATCAGAGGGCCAGAGCCCCAGGTCCATGGAGCAATGCTGCTCCTGCCTCAGGTTGATCTCAAGCCAGACACAGAATCCATACTCTGCTAAGGGCTCCAGGGACAGGCTGGGATGGGGACCTGCAGAGCAACTGCAAAGGGGAACAGGAATTCCAGCTTCTGAATAGATATCAACCTGAATGTGAACTATGGACTGTGGATTTAGAATAATCTCGATGTATTGCAACAGAGTAGCAATTTATGGTGATGATATACTGTGTGGATATAGGGGTGGAGGTATAAAAGACACTTTTGCACTTAAAATTTTGCTGTGAATATAAATTTCTTAAAGTAGGATAATAAGCATTATGTTAGGCATTAGTAATTTCCTGTTATCTTATTTTGAAGTCCTGTAATGTATACATTGTTTTGTTTGATTTTATTCCATTTTGTTTTGTTTGATTTTATTATGTCTGATGGGCAGCTACTTATAAGATAACAAGATATATTATAGTAGCCATTGCTGATTTCTATTATCTTGCTTCATTCCTTTCTTTTGATTGCTTTTATTATTCTGTGGTTTGTTTTGTTTTATTCTCTTTAAAATAAAAAAATAAATGAATAAGGAAATAAATCTCTACAAGTGATGAGAGTCTTTGAAAATTATTGTTTGGCACCCATAGAAGTGTTTTGCTGTTTCCATGTGAACAAATACTGGTGCCATAATCCACATTACTTCAGTGTACTCACTGGCATCCTTCATTAAATCAAGTTTGAGAAACAGCAAACAAATTTAAAGTGTAAAGGAGCTTCCTTGGATGCTTCTACCAAATCCTACCAGTGACCTTCAAAGCCTGGATGCATCTGAGGACGTTGCTCTGCAGCTGAAGACACAAAGAGGAGCAGCTGGGGCAGCCCAGCCTCACACTTCTGCTTCCCTGTGAGGTTTATGTCATGGCTTGTATCACTGTGGGAGGGGTACTATCATACTGCAGACAGTAATAAGTCCCAAAGTCTTCAGGTTGCAGGCTGCTGATGGTGAGAGTGAAATCTGTCCCAGATCCACTGCCACTGAACCTTGATGGGACTCCAGACAACAAATTGGTTGCTCGATAGATCAGGAGTTTAGGAGCTTGCCCTGGTTTCTGCTGAAACCAGTTTACGTAAATGCTAATGCCCTGACTGGCCTTGCAAGTGATGGTGACTGTGTCTCCTACAGCTGAGGATGGAGGCTGCGTTAACTGGATGTCACATCTGGTACCTGAGATTGAAAACAACAAATATCAAGGCAGTTATTCATAATAAAACAGGACTTCCCTGTAACATCAGCCAATGCTGAACACAACACTGAGTAAATTCCAGGTGCTATCCTTCCTTACCTGGAACCCAGAGCAGCAAGAAGCCCAGAAAGTGAGCGGGGACCCTCATGTTCATGCTGGGTCCTGACTTGGACTGAATCTGTACAACCTGAGACCAACAGCCTATTAAGAAGTCCTCAAGCAGCTGGCTGAGCTCCAGGGATATGCAAATTAGCAGGGGCAGAAGGGGTTTGGCCCAGCTGCAGAGCTGGCCCTTCTCAGTACAGGCTCAGTGTTCTCTAGGGTCCCTGTCCACACTGGGGCAGCACGGATTTGCGTGCAGAGAACATATTTCTCACTTGAGCCACTGGACAGCACCAGGTTGCTCTCCCCTGAGTAGAGTGAACTGCTGTTCTCACATTTCAGAATATGACTTACTTGATGACCAATGTCCTATGTTTATGATCTCACTGAGAAGGAAGAGTTAAGGGAATCAAATGAAATATTTCCACCTTAGACTATAAAATGAGTAGTAAAGACATGAACATAGCAGAATTTGTGAACTGTTTGAACTTGTCTGGGTTCCTGTACACATTATCCCAGAGTGACCAAGACGGCAGGGGAAGACATGAGCAATGATGCTTTCCAGCCCCAGGCTTCCCCCAGGCACACACGAGTACATGTTTCTGCCCGTCTTCCACCAAAGCCAGTTCTAAGGCCCAGCCAAGATTTTACCCTCGATTTTCTTTCTAGGATAACTTAAAATCAACTCAGAAACTATGCGAGAAACAGGATATATGTAAAACCATAAACAGAAGTCTAAATGTTGGAATGTTTGGGAATGGTTCATCAGCTTGGGTACAGTAGAAAGGACCCAAATTATTTCCTTCTGCTTTGACAGTCTCAACACAAGGACTTTTCAATGTTGGGTCTAAGGCCTCATGGTCTCAAGAGAGCTGCAATATCTCTATGCCCCAAGTAGTCTCAAAACTGTTTCTGGAAGAAATCCAGGCAAAGCTTTTCACTCCCACCCCTTCCATTTCAAGTGTATGAAAACCCTTCCCAGTACCTGTCCACCTTCTTCATTCCTCTCACCTAATTTCTGAGGTGGTCACTTGAGCCTCCAAATCCCTATTCTAGTCTAGTCTGGAAGAGGCTCATCTGGGTTTCCTATGCACAGCAGGTCAGAGCTGCTGGTGAATAATCTGTAGAAAATAGCAATAACTGAGTTGAAGCTGTTAATTTTTTAGTAGGCCCTTTAAAAAATAAATGACCCTATGCTTCTAACTTATAATGGATGGAAAAGAGAGATCTGAAAAACAAATTATCTGCTGTGTAAGAAGAAGCAGGAGTCTAGGATAACAAGGAAAACAAATCCTCCTTCTACAGGTGCAAGGGTAATTTTAGGAAATGAGGAGATATTTGCAGTGTATTTAAGGTCTTAATAGATTTTCAAGCACTGCAGTGAATGGGAGAGTTTTGAATCCAGGATTTCAAACTGCACTGGGGTCAGGCTTGCAGTGCTGAGAGCTGCTGAGCTCTGGCCCCAGGTTTTGAAGGAAGCAGCTTCTCTCCTGATCTATGGGGCTGAGGACCCAGGTGAACCACAGACCCAGCAGGACACTGCCTGGCAGGGGATACAGGAAAGGAAAGTGGCCCACACGCTGTGTGCAGACCAAGCCAAGAGCCCCAGGAGGAGTTACTTTGTGAGAGACCAGGACCACAGAGATGACCTGACTCTGTGAGCTGAAGGTTCTCAGTGCTGTTCTCACTGCTCCTGAAGGGCAGAGGCCAAGAAGATCAGCAAATGTCCCCATCTCAGAGTTCAAGTCAAGTAGCTTCTGACCTACTTAGAAAGATGAAAAGCATGCATTACACAAATAAATACATAAACTGCTTATTAGCTGTGTGCATATAATATATTAACTACTAATCTAATGTAGTAACAATTGATCATTTTAACTGATTGTATTGCATAGTATTTTATGTTCTTGAAAATTGAAATTGAACAGTGAGAGCTCAGAGTCTCCACAGTACCTCCGGTTCCTGCCCCACTGCAGACTCTGAGAAGCATGAAGATCACGGTCCAAACTCAGCCCCTGTGGACCAAGCTGTGATCTACGCTCACTGCTGAGGACTCTGGAGAACAGCAGGGGAACAAATCTGCACTCATAGCCCCTCTCCTCACCCACTTTCTCTCTGCTAAGAGACCACTCCAGTGCTTCTCCTCTGCATCTCTGAATGGAGTTGATCTGTGGGATCTGTCACCTCCATGTCTGAATACATGAGGCCGCTTCACTCTTGTCTCACTGGCTGCTGGCAACATTCAGAGTTGTGGCCCTTGCTGTCTCACCCATCCTGCTTCATGCTGACCCAGAGGCCTTCTGGGAAGGTCATCATAATCAGGTGAATTAACATCACAAAGCAAAACAGGAAATACTAAAGAACAGGTAGATGAGGAAGACATGGCCCATTGTGCATAGAGGTCCCCAGCCATGTGAGATTAGAGAGTTGGGCTGAGAACTCCCTGTGCTAGTGTCTCCCTAATGAGAAAAAATCACTTCTACTGTCCTAGTGTTCCTAGCATGTGGACACAGTTCCTGTTTGTTGTTGGTTTGATCACCATCTAATGGAACCTTTGTAACATCAAGCCCTTCCTATTTGTGGCTCTGATGTCTTCACTAAATCTTTTCACCCACATTCATGAAGCTGATTCTATTCTACCCACCACCAGGCAAAAGTCTGTAGAAAATTTAAATGATTCTTCTTCCTAAAATATGGATTTGGCAAAGAGAAGGCTGTTCTGAAGATCTTCCAGGGTGGAGTGGCAGGAAATGTTAGAAGGCTGATGGGTCATGTTCTAGAACAGGTAACCCAGTCCCTTCCACCCACCATGCCAAAATCTCTTCAAGAGCAGTCTGTGAGAGTCCTAGCACCCTGCATGGAAAGCACACTCAACAAGTGGCGGTTGGTTTCAGCTGTGGCAACTGAGATGTGGGAAGGTTCCAGAAGTACAGAGCTCCAGCAAGTCACTCTCCACCTCTCTCTCCCTGGTGTCATCCTTGGGTGCTAAAGAAAGGAATATAACTAGCCTTGGAACCCAGGCGCATTCCTGCCACAAACAACATCTTCCTTTAAGGGCACTCGGGATCACCAGATTCATGTCTGAAAGTCTGCGTCTCTCAGCAAGGACTGTCTTGAAATTTTATCGAAAACGTGAAGTCAGACAATAGAACAGCTCAGCTACAGCTATGGGACACAGCAGTCTGAGATTGGTCAGGAGCTTAGTTGCAGATACATTACTGACTCTCTGTAGCAGGTGTTGTTCATAGTATCACAAAGGATAACTCATTCCAGAAACCTTCCCAGAGGATTGATGCTGCTGAAACAGAAAAATCAGGTGATAATATATAAAGCTCACAGACAAAGGGGCCCTCTCAGAGTGGCAAATACTTGCTTCAAACATTTGTGGTCAAGTTGAAGATGGAAATAAAACTATTATATACAACTATTTATATTTTAGAATTGTTTAAATGTTGGGTCTTTAAGTCTATATAGTTCAGCTAATGAACTAATGGTGTGTATCTGTACTGTTTGGTTCACTTGTGAGAAAGGTTTCTGTTTAAACTACAAGTATTCTTTTAGCTATAGTGACATAAATTTTTGTCTTTCAAAAATATTCACTTATTAGGTGTTTTATTGCATCTAGGTAGAGCTTCATCAGTGAGGTACATGTATATCCCTTGTATTAATATCAACTAAAGAAACTGGAAGTGCTTCCTTTTCATATTTACTACTTATTCAGAGGTTCTCTCTCAGGTGATAAACATAATTATAGATAAATTGCTGGCAGGAAAAAACTTTACGAGTCATAGCTCAGGAAACACCTCATGAGTTTGTGCTGTAACCAGTATCAGAATGAAAAGAAAACAAAAGTAAATCCATACTTATTCATATCTTTACCGTCAAAAGAAAAATAAAACCCTCCATATTGGAATAATATTATTTCCCTGTCTTTCCCCTTTCTCCTCTTGTTCACTATCATCTTGTAACATATAGACAACATGTGGATTATGGATTGAATAGAGAAATGCTATCAGGTAAACCTCTTCCCACACATCTCAAAGGTATTCTTCAAAAGGGGGTGGTGTTGTCAGCCGTTTTCATGACACAGTAACACTTTTATGGAACAAGGTTTGACTCTTTTGAATTATTTTGACATGGGATATACAGAAATAATGGGGGCGTGCAAAGCAGCTGAAAAGCCAAGAGAATATCAGGGACACCGGGCCTATTGGAATAAAGGTTGGTGAGGTTTCTTCTCTAACAATAACACTACGTGTGAAATCTGTAATTGAAAAGCACTGACTAAAGTAATCTTCTAGGATGACGCAAACATGTGTATTTGTGTTTATCATTAGTTTGGCCATGAGTCACATATGTGTTAGGCACTAGACACGCACCAAGTGTAACTGAGTAACTAAGGCTCTCATTTTAAAATTTTTACCTAAGTTACTTTAGCATTTATCACGGGAGAAGGTCCAGTTTTAGACAGGGATAATTTTAGACAGTGATAACCAGCAATAACACTAGGAAAATAAACCTGCTTAACGTTAACAAGATTTTGGCCCACACCACTACACTGAGCTGGGATGTACTACAGCTGAGGTAGACACGGCACATGTCTGAAACTTTGGAACTCTCTCTGGATTCTGCTGCTGCAAGGAAGGTGATGGAGACCTTAACTGGGAAATACTCAGTGCAAACCTGCAGGCCAGAGCCCACATTTTTACGCATAGAATACAGAGGTATGTGCAAAACACATATATGTTCCAGAATGCATCATGTCCCACCCCACAGTCATCCCAGCATGTGTCATGCTGACCGATCAAGTGGACAGCAGATGCTGTGCACAGTGGACAAGGTGTCAGCCTCAGACTCCTGTGACCAAGGAGCCCTGTCACATGGGTGTCTCCACGCTCCCCTCTCTCAGCTGGAGCTGGAGCACCAAGATGCAAAGGGACAGAGCTACAAAACCAGAGTTCAGTGCTATGCCTGCCTCAGGTTGATGCCTATCTTGAAATAGTGACTGAACTTTGCTCAGGGCTTGCGGTAGACAGGAACAGTGCGTAACTTGCAGAATACCACAAAAGTGGTGAGTAGAGGAAAGTCCAGCTTCGGAAGAGAGGGCAAAGTCTTTGTCGTGAGTGTAGGTCAGGACCATGTGTTTGCTGAAATATATTAAGTTAATTTGCATGCATAAGGAAATACAGTCACACAAGGATCTGATTCTTACGTTGCTGTTTGGCTTTTGCACTACCTACAAGGCAATTATATTTTTTTCAGTAAAGCATGATTTCACTGAAATCTCCTGGTGTTTGGAGTTCCCACGGTTGTTTCCTTGGTTCTTGCAGATTGCATTCATTCATCTGGTCACATGCTATCGCTTTAGCATTCAGGGCACTTGTTGAATACTCACAGAGACCTTCCCTGGTCATAGTGAATAACCTCACATCTGCAGACACTGTATCCATCACCTGAATTCTTTGTTTACTATTTAACATATCAATCAGTACTCACTAGGGAAACAGATTTAATAAAAAGTATATGAATACATAAGGATTTACAAGGAAGGCATCAGTTATGGTTGATACACTGAGTCAAACTGAGAAGTTTAGAAGTTTAAAAGACTCAGCAGGGAGCCATGATCCTTACTTTATAAATATCCTCATGCTGTGCAAGAGGCAGGCACAGTGATTTTGTGAATGCTACACCCGCCCTGGAAGTGGGGGGAAGGGGTGGCCTATATACAATGGAAAGGTGGAAAAGAGGCTTGTCCTTCTCCCTTTTGCTCTGGCTGCTTTGGATTGCTACTGCCTTGAAGTGTTGCCCCTGTGCCATGCCACCCTGCCTTGGAGCCGGCTGATTATGGACTGAAACCTCCAAAAAACTGGAAGGTAAATAAAAATTTGCTTTCCTAATTTTGGGTATCAGGTGTTTTGTCTCAGCAAGCAGAGAAGCTAACCAAGACATCATCCCATTTCTGACTGCACAGTCAGATGCTGAAGAGCTAGTTGGGCTGTCCTTGTGTTGGAGATTTGAAGCATTCAAAGCTTGAAGTCCTGGAGCTCACTCTAGAGTCACCTGAGAGTCTGTATCAGCAGGTTCAAAAATCTGCCCTAGAAGCCTGAAAAGTCTGTGCTGCAAACCAGGAGACCGTGTCCAAGGTGAAGTTGAAGACTGGAGCTCCTGCGAAGAAACAGAAGTGAGCCTCATTCACTTCCATTCAGTTGAATGAAGTGCATCATACCCTTTTTAATACTCATGACCCAGATCAGCAAGAGCAAATGTACTGGCTACAGACTTTCCTCAGTGATAAAGAAAGACCCCAAGCTAGGTTCTGTGAGATGGAGAATGGCTCTCAGAGATGTAAAAAAACAGTGAGCGTTCCACCTGCAAATCCAGCGAGTTATATGGGCAGCACAATTTAAAACTTCCTGCTCACGTTTTAAAATTAGGGGAAACTCTGAAGTCCAAGCAAGTCTACATTCTGGTAGCCTCCAAGACACAATCATACTGTGAAAGCCGATATTACAACACCTTCACTGAACCAGGTTATTTGGAAAAATAAGAGGAGACAAAGGGAATATTTGCAGTAGCCCAATATATTATTCAATATTTTCATGAGTGTACTCCATACTATAATCTATATTAAAATTAGTTTTTGAAAAACTTCCATAATATAAATTCAAAACTGTACTCATTTTTGAAAAGGAAAACTTATAGGAATGGTAAAACATGAATGGCTTACAGGAAAAGAGGAAAACGAGGATAACAGGTAGAATCTAGAGGAGTTTTAGGGCACAGAAGCCACACTGGGTCATAACCAAAATGCTGTGCGTGTATCATTAATCATTGTGTATTTGGTTATGCTGGTGAAATATACATCAAGAATGAACCTTAAGCTGGGCGTGGTGGTGCACATCTCTAATCCCAGCACTTGGGAGGCTGAGGCAGGAGGATTGTTGTGAGTTCAACACCAGCCTGAGCTACAAAGTAAGTGCAAGGCCGGCCTGAACTGCATAGTGAGACCTTGTCTCAAAAAATAGGACTGGGAATTTAACTCAGTGGCATAAGTGCCTGCTTGGCAGGCAAGAGACTGACTCTGATCCCTGGTTAAAAAAAAAAAAATATATATATATATATATATAAATATATATACATATATATATATATATATATCACCTTAATGTGGAATATGGATGTTGAATGCAAATTGCTTTTGATGGTGACAAAATTGAAATTGTATGTTGTAGATCGAGAGATTGTGAAGGTGTGCCCACATGGGGTATAAAGGATACACCATTGCACTTTAAATTTTGCTCTGAACTTAAATATGATGTAAAAAATGAAGTAAATCTTCTAACGTTCTTTGTTGGAACACATAGAAGTGCTCCTCTGATGCATAATAAAATCCAAAATGATGCCACAACCCTCACAACTCAGGGGTGCCCATCAGGGTCCTTCATTAAATCAGGACAAGAAATATGAGGTCTATGCTTACAGCTGAGGAGGAGGAAGGAGAGTTAGGAGGCAGAGGAGCCTCCCCCAACCTTCCACCCAAGCTTCCAGGGACCTTTACAGCCTGGCTTTATCTGAGCAATGCTCTCCGCAGGTGTAAACACTACAAGGAGCAGCTGGGCAGCCTAGGCTCACACTCCTACTTCTCTGGGTGGTTTCTGTTATGGCCTCTATCACTGTGGGAGGATAATCCCAGCTCTGCAGACAGTAATAAGTTGCAATATCTTCAGGCTGCAGGCTACTGATGGTGAGAGTGAAATCTGTCCCAGATCCTCTGCCACTGAACCTTGAGGGGACACCAGTTTCCAAATTGGTTGTACCATAGATCAGAAGTTTAGGAGGTTTCCCTGGTTTCTGCTGATACCAGGATAAACCTTTCTTAGCATCGTCACTCGCCTGACAACTGATGATGACTTTGCTTCCTAAGGATGCAGATAAGGAGGATGGAGACTGGGTCATCTGGATGTCACATCTGTTACCTGACAATGGAAACATATCAAATATCAGCATAATTAATCCTGATAAAGCATGATAGTCTGGTCCACCTAGAAGGGCCAAGCAGCACCAAGCACATTGTGCAAAGGAAATCCCCAGTGCTTCCCATCCTTACCTGGCAGCCAGAGCAGCAGGAGGCCCAGGAGCTGAGCGGGGACCCTCATGTCCATGCTGTGTCCTGACCAGAACTGACTCCTGCACAGGCTGTGAGCAGCTTGTTAAAAAGTGTTGAAAGCAGTGGGCTGTGCTCTGGGGACATGCAAAGCAGGTGCTGGGTGGAGCTGGGCTCAGCTGCAGGGCTGCCTCATCTCAGTACAGACCAACTGACCACTGGGGTCCCCGTTCAGACCAGAATGTCACAGGTTTCCTTCAGAGAACATGCTTGTCGTTTGGGCTGCAGGACAGAAACAGGACAGAATCACTGCTCTAGCAGTGAGTACAACAAATTATTGTTCCCTTCAAAGTCCAGAATGTACTTTGCTTGTGCTCCTGATCCAGTGTTCAATGTTAAAGACTCTTGGAGAAACAGGAAATAAGGAAAGCAAAAGGCTATTTCTGGCTTAGGTAATTAAAAAGCAAACTGAAGACAGGAAGGAGATAAAATTTATACATTGCCGGAACATGTTGCTCTTTCTCTACACATTGTGTTTTCTAGTACTTAACCTCTGAAAGACACACACACAAAAGCATATAATTTTCCTGTCTACCCAGCAAGGGCAACTTTAAACCCCAGGCAGAGTCTTGCTCTTATTTTTCTTTACAAAACAAGTTAGAATCATCTTTAAAGTCAACAAAAGTAATTGTAGCAGTTATTAAAACCATAATCAAAGTCTTTCTTTTCACCAATTTAGGATCAGTTTATCAGCCTGCAGATAGGAGAAACAATGTAAATTCTTTGTTTCTGGTTTGCCACCTTAATACACAGACTTTTCAGTGTTGGTCTCAGTGTGCCATGATCTGAAGAGGGCTTCTTGAAGTGTCCCTATAAATTACTCCCAGAACTGTTACTGGAAGGAATTCACATAAGCATTTCACTCCCACCACTTCTCTTTCAGGTATATTAAAATCCTTCCCAGTACCTGTCCACCTTCTTCATTCATCTTATATCTCACTTCTGAGGTGGTCCCATGAGCCTCCAAACCCCTACTCCTGCCTAGGCTGGAAGAAGCTCATCTGTGTCTGCCATGCACAGCAGGTCCGAGCTGCTCCTGAATAAACTGAAGAAATCAGAGATGACTGCAGGGAAAGTGTGACATTTTTAATAGGCAGTTTAAAAAAGAAATAACTCTGCTTCTAACTTATGTTGGATAGAGAAGAGCGATCTGATGAAAAAATTTTTCTGCATTGTTAGTATCAACCAGGATGCTAGGGTAACAAGAAAAAAAAATCCTCCTTTATCCAGCTGCTACGCTGGTTTCAGGGACTGAGGAGATATTGGCAGTGAATGTAAGGTCTTAATAGATTTGCAAGCCCTGCAGTGAATGGGAGAGGTCTGGATCAGGGACCTAAACCTGGGCTCAGCTCAGCCTTGCAGTGCAGAGAGCTGCTGAGCTCTGGCTCTGGGCTATGGAAGATGCAGTTGCAACCCAGGCCCACAGGGATGAGGACTCGGGTGAACCACAGACCTTGCCCACGGCACTGCCTGGCAGGGGATGCAGGGAAGGAAAGTACTCAGCATTCTGGGTGCTGCCTCAGCTGGGAGCTCTAGGAGGAGTGACACCACAAGAGACACCACGAGGACCACAGAGATGACCTTCGTCTGTGAGTGAAGGTTCTCAGCACTGTTCTCACTCATCCTAAGGGGAAGATGACAAGGAGAGGATCAGTACACATCCCCCATTAGAGTTCAACTCACCTCAGCTACTGAACTGCTTAAAAAGATTTAAAACATGTGTTACACATGTGTTGTTTGCTGTGTGTAAGTAATACAATAACTACTAATTTAATGTAGTCACAAATACTCATTTTAGCTGATTGTGTAACATATTATTTTAAATTCTGGCAAACTGAAAATGAACAGTAAGAGCCCATAATTGCCACATTACCTCCCAAACTTCCCCAGTGGATAGTCGGAGCAGCATGAAGCTCTGCCCATGTGTACCTAGCTGTGATCTGTGTTCATTGCCAAGGATGCTGGAGACCAGCAGGGAAACAGGTCTGCAATCACAGCCCCTCTCTAAGCCGAACCTTCCCCTCCTCTAAAGGACTCCTCCAGTGCATCTCCTCTGCGTATCTGAATGGAGTCCAGCTCTGTGCTACCGTTCACCTCCACGATTGAGCTCAAGAGGCCACTTCACTCTTGTTTCACTCATGTCCATGACATTTAGTGTTGTGGCTCTTGCTGTCTCACCCATCCTACTTCACTGCTGACCCAGAGGCCTCCTGAGAAGGTCATCATAGTCAGGTGCATTACCAATCACAAAGTGAAACAGGAATTACTAAAGAATAGGCAGAAGTAGAAGAAATGACCCATTGTGCACAGAGGGCCCCGATCCAAGAGCACTTGGAGAACTGGGCAGAGTTCCCTGCCTTAGTAGCTCCCTAATGGGAAAACATCACTTCTGCAGTCCTAGTGTTTCTAGGTCAAGGCTTCAGGGCTTTGTTTATTGTGGGGTTGTTCGCCATCTAACGGAGGATCTTAAACATAGCAACCTATTCATTTTGGTACCCTAAGGCCATGACTGAATGTTTTCAATCATATTCATGAAGCTGATCCTATTCTGTCAATTACCCAGACAAGATTCTATGGAAAATTTCAATGATCTCTGTTCCTAAATCATCCTACTACTAAGGACAAAAGACCAACAGTTCACCTACAGCTCTAAAAAGATAATGGTCACATGGACAGTGAACATGACATGTGTAACCCACATGAAATGACAAATACTTAGTTTTGGCAAAATTCATGAGCCCTCGAAGACACTGCAGGAAATGTATGTAGACTAAAGAATCATGGTGTAGATCTATTGAGGCCAGCCCATCCTTCCTACTCCAGAACCCCTTCCACAGCAGCCTGTGAGAACCCAGCAGCTCCACTGCTTGCACACTCAGTGGCTGGTAAATGGCTGCAACTGTGGCAGCTGAGATGTGAGAATATCCCAGGAGTACTGAGCTCCTGAAAACCATCTTCACTTCTCCCTTCCCAGTCTCTGCACAGAGTCTGAGGAAAGGATCGCAGCTGGCCTCGGAGCCCGGTCACATTCATGCTTCCAGCAACACCTCCTTCCGTTAAGGGCCTCCAGGATCACCAGATTTATGTCTCACACTTCAACATCTCTGAGACTACAACTGCTTTTATTTTTCCTTGAAAACAAGAAAGTTGAAGAATAGCAACATAATATTGCACCTATGGGACATATCAGTTCTAAGATTGTCAGGGGCTTCGTTGCTGGTATATTGATGTCTCTGCTATTGTAGGTGTTGCTCACAATATCACGAATATTACTTCATTCCAAAAATCTTCCAGGAGGATTGGTGATGTCCAAACAGAAGCAGCAGGTGGTAACACATAAAGCTCACAACCAAAGGAACACTTTCAGAACAGCAAACACCTTGTTACAGACATTTGTGTTCAAGTTAAATATGGTAATATATTATTTAGTTTTATTCCTTATTCTTAGCATTTTTAAACTTGGTTTTTTAGGGCTATATAGTTTAGTTAATTACTTAGACATGTAGATCTATACCAGTTTGTTTGTTCATGATAAACTTTTACATTTCGATTGCAATTTTACTTTTATCAGTAATACTGTAAGTTTTGCATTCTTTATTATTTAATTTTGTATTGTTTTATTGCATCTAGTTAGAGCTTTGTCCCTGAGGTAACATGCATTTCCCTTTAAATACTAATGAAACTAGGAGTGCATCCACTTAACATTTAGTAGTTATTCTGAGATTTTTTCTAAGGTAATAAGCACAATTATAGATATATTGCTGTCAGGAAAAAACTGTCTGAGTCACAACTCTGGAAGCACCTCCTAAGCTTATGTTTTAACCGGTAGGTAACACAGGATCAAGCTGAAAAGTAAGCAAAGTAGCCTCAAACTTGCTTATTTCCTCATTTCAAGAAAACTCTTAGAATACTGTTTACTTCTCTGCACCCTGCCTCCTCTTTGTAACCACTGTCACCTTGTAATATGCATACAACACTTGGATTGTGAATTGAATAAAGAAATGCTATCAGGTAGCACTCTTCCCACACATGTATGAGGTATACTCCAAGAAGGGATGGCGTTGTAAATGTAATAGCCTATGGATAGTTAATGCGTCGCTTTCCTGTTCTGTATGCGCCATTTTAGACCTGAGTCCCTTTCCCAGAGTATTGTCTCTCCCTTAGCCAGCCTAAGTTTCTGTTTCCTATAACTGCTCGCCCACCCCCATTCTGAGAGTTAAGCTGTTACAATTTAAAGCTGCCCAAGGACAAAGCTGGCCGGAAAACTGGGTTAAGAGATAAAAACTACCCCTTCTCATGACTAAGGAATTTACAACATGTGCCTTTCCGGGGCATCTGCTGCCCATATCAGGAGGTGCTCACCACTGCCCAACCTGGGACCTCCCTAAGGTTGCCTTCTCCAATAAATGTAAAAGGTCATTTAAACTAGCCAATGCAATCTGCTTCTGTACCCGCGCTTGCAAGACCCTTCCTCCCTTTGTTCTGATGTTTTATAAGCCCTTTCGGGCCGATAAGCGGCACACAGTCTCTAATCGATCCTGATGGGGCTGCGTTGCCGGCCCGGCAATAAACGTTCTGCTCCGAGAGATTTTTCATCGTCCTGTGAGTTTTTGTTTATCTTGGGGTTCACTATATCAGTAAACTGTTTCTGGAATATGGTAAGAGTGCTAAATAAAGATTGACACCTTATTTTGACGTGCAACTTCCTGAGATAATTAGTGATTCACGATGGAGGAGAAATCAAGCAATACAACTGAACAGCCAAGAGAATATCTGGGGCCACCAGGACTGTTACAGTGACACAGGTAATTCGAACAGCACGGAGGAGATACTCTTCTAACATGCTGTAAATGTGTGTATTTATGTTGATCAACACCCTGGCCATGAGCCAAAATGCCTGTTTGGTACTAGAAATGTACATAATGTAATCAAGGAAATAAGCTTTTAATTTAATTCAGATTTATCTAACAGTGTAACTTTTTGCATTTACCATGTTAAATGGCACAGTTTTAAGAATATTCAGTAATATCTCCAAGCTGGTAGACATTCACTGAGGGTCTGCCTGACACACTGCACAGACAGGGTTGTACTACAGCCAAAGCACACCTAGCGCATGCCTGGATCTAGTCTGAATAATGTAGACATTCAAAAATTCTTGCTTTGAATACATGCAAGGGCTCCTTTATTGATGTGTGTATCCACAAGTTTACCATAAGCCAAACTGTTCAGGGGTGCTCATGTGAGCCTGCATTAAATCAAGGCAGTTAATGTGATACCTGCACTGCTGGAAATGAGAAGGAAGAAAGAGAGTTGTGGTCGAGAGAAGCTTCCTTCCATCCCTTACCAAAACCTCCAAATTACCAGCAAAGAGTGACTGCATCTGAGAAATGTGCTGAGCAGGTGGAGACAGCAGGAGGAGCAGCTGGAGCAGCCCAGCCTCACACTTCTGCTTCCCTGGGAGGTCTATGTCATGGCTGGCATCACTGTGAGAGGCCAACTCTGATAGTGTAGACAATAGAAAGTTACAACTTCTTCAGGCTGCAGGCTGCTGATGGTGAAAGTGAGAATGAAGTCTGTCCCAGAGTGCCACTGAACTTAGGTTGGACCCCAGAGTGCAAACTGGTTGCTGCACAGATCAGACATTTAGGAGCCTTCCCTGGTTTCTGCTGACACCAGGAGAACCATTTCTTAACATGCACACTCGACTGACAACTAATGGTGACTTTGTCTCCTATGTATACAGATAAGGAGGATGGAGACTGAGTCATCTAATTGTCACATCTGGCACCTGATAATGGAAACATATCAAATATCAGCACAATTAATCATGATAAAACATGATTGTCTGACCCTTCTTAGAAGTCCAAGCAGCACTTAAAACACTGTGCTGAGGAAATCCCAGTGCTGCCCATTCTTATCTGGCAGCCAGAGCACCAGGAGCCCCAAAAGTTGAGCAAGGACCCTCATGTCTATGCTGTGTCCTGACTGGGACTGACTACTGCACAGGGTGTGAGCAGCCTGCTAAAAAGTTTTGAAGACAGTGGGTTGTGCTCTGGGCCCATGCACATCAGGAGGGGCTGGGCAGAACTGGGCATAGATGCTGGACTCCCTCATCTCAGTATAGTCCTCATGTATCCTGCCATCCCTGTTCAGACCAGAGAAGCACAGATTTGCCTTGAGCACAGACTCCTACCTTAGAGCACAGGAGAGAATCAGGCTTTTCTCCCATGCGCAGAGTGGGCTGTGCTTATCTGGCAGCCAGAGCACCAGGAGCCCCAAAAGCTGAGCAAGGACCCTCATGTCCATGCTGTATCCTGACTGGGACTGACTCCTGCACAGGATGTGAGAAGCTTGTTAAAAAGTTTTGAAGATAGTGGGCTATGCTCTGGGCCCACGCAAACCAGCAGGGACTGGGCAGAACTGGGCATAGATGCTGGGCTCCCGTATCTCAGTACAGTCCTAGTGTCTGCTGCTAGCCCTGTTTAGACCAGAGAAGTGCAGATTTGCCTCCAGCACAGACTTCTACCTTAGAGCACAGGAGAGAATCAGGCTGTTCTCCCATTCTCAGAGCGGGCTGTGTTTCTTTACATAGTTCAGAACACACTTTGCTTGAGTCCCTTAACCACTCCATGTTGTGGACTGTTGAACAAGGAGGAATTTAGCAAAACAAGGGGCTCCTTCATGCATAGAATATTTTAAAATATTAAAAGAAATGAGGACAGAAAGTGAGTAGAATTTATCTATCATTTGAATAGGACTGAGTTCCTCTACACATTATCACAGCATAACTAAGATGTCAGGGAAAGACAACCAATTGCATTTTCTAGTCCTCCATGTCTCAGACTCCCACAACTTATGCATATGGACATATAACTTTGGCTTCCAACAAAGAGCAGTTCTAAGGTTCAGCCAGTTTCTTAGTCTTAAGTTGCTTCTCAGGGTATCTCAGACTCACTTTAGAAGGCAATAGAAGAAACTGTGGCAGATATGACTTTCGGGAAGATGGCAAAACAGTAAGCAGCAGAGTATACAGTCTCTCTGAAAGAAACATCCAAATGCATGGGGAAGACAAGAAGGAAGTAAGTGGGTCCCCTGATCCCAGGAAGAATCTAAAGTGAGAATTGAAGCCCACAGAAAGAGTAAAATAGAAAAACTTAAACGAAGAAGAAGGCAGTAGCTGGTGGTGCCTTTTCCTGGAGCCAGACCCACAATGTAAGAGGAGCTATTGGGATCTGGTGACACACAATCAAGGTGACGTGGCAGCTGGCATACCTGGAGGCCTTTGCAAAGAGTGGCAGCATTGGAGGGGAGTAGCAGTGAGAGGAGCGGCAGATCTGAAACACTGAACTGGCTGGGGGTGAGTTCAGAGGACTCGGTCCTCCCACAGGAGACAGAGATTGGCCAAGAGTCATTTTGCACTCAGGCTGGATAAGTCCAGAACCAGAAGTGCTGCTGGCTTCCTCTTAGCTGGGTGCAGACCTGTGGAAATTGCTCAGACTGAGCCCTGCCCCCACAAACATCCTAGCGCCATTGCTGGGTTTCCCTGGGGGTAGCCAACTGGATCTGGAACCTGCAGCCAGCCCCACCCCTATGCACACTCCAGGTATGGCAGTGTAAGATCCCACTGGTGACCAGTCCAAGTCCTCAGGTGGCTGCAGCCCTGCCCACGCACACACTCCACCAGCCATTGGGGAAACAATACAGGCTGGGAAAAGCAGCAGACAGCCCTGCACTGGCACACCCAATGGCCACCATCAGATACCCGTAGCCAGCGCTGTCTAGAAGAACCAAACACTCTCACTTCAGAGAAATTGTATCCAATGGGGTAAGTACACAAAAGAACCCAGGAATATATCAAGATGAAGAAGCAAAAGGTAGTCTCTGGCCTCCAACCTAAGAAAAGCAAGTCCAGGAGATGCAAACATGGAAGAGATCAGGACTTGCACACCTAAAGTTTCTGAATCGATGGTTACTGAAGTAAAGAAACAACTTCATGAGGCTATAAAAGAAATTAGAACAGAAACACTAACTCAGGTAAAAGAAGAAATGAAAAACATAATAAAAGAATTGCTAAACATCTCTAAAGAAGACATAGATGAAAAAATGGAGGAGTGTAGGAAAATGAGGGAAACCTTGAATGAACAATACAAAAAAGATTTAGAATACATGAAACAGGTTGGAAGTGATATCCAGAAAATTAAAAACTCCATTGAAAGCTGGCAAAACCACTTGAAAGAAACTGAAGACAGACTTTCAAATCTTGAAGACAGGTTTGCAGGAAAGATCTCTTAAAAATAACAAAGAACCTGCAAGTAACAATTCAATGGCTGCAAGACAACCCAAAGAAACATAACTTAAGAATAAAAGATGTGAGCAAAAAAGCAGGAGTCAAAATAAATGACATTAAAAGCCTACTTACAAAGCATGGGAAAAGGAAGTGACATTCAGGTAAGTGAAGCCTATAGAACTCCAGCTAGCCATAACCAAAATAAATCTACACCCAAATATATAATAATAAAGATCCCAGAAATTCAACACAGGAGCAGAATATTAAAACCTGTTAGAGAAACAGATCGCCAATAAAGAAAAACCCATCAGAATCACGACAGACTTCTCAACACAAACCATCAAGTCAAGAAGAGTTTGGAGTGAAGTATTTCAAGTCCTGAAAAAACAATTCCCACCCCAGATTGATGTACCCTGCAAAACTATCTTTCAAAATCTTTCTGTGACAAAGAACAACTGAAGGAATTCATAACCACCAAACCAACCCTACAAAAAATACTGAAGGATATTCTAGAGAGGGATAAAAAAGACCACAGTTCCAGGAACAGTGGAAGAGGGGTATCACTGAGCAGGGCAGACAACTGAATGGAGAGGAAAATTAGGCAGCCAGTGGCAGGAAAATAGCATAGCAGAGATGAGGCAGTGCATGTTTGGCCATAACCATTAATGTAGATGGACTCAATTCACCAATAAAAAGAAACACAGGCATAGCAGGCATAGTGGATCAGGAGACAGAATCCGTCAATATGCTGTATAGAAGAAACTCATTTAACTTGAAAGGGGGGTTGTAGACTGAAAGTTAAAGGAAAGAGAACAATGTTCTATGTTACAGGCAACCAGAAAGAAGTGGGGGTAGCTTGCCCATTAACTGCAGAGTGGACAAGAAAGACATGGCAGTTTTATCCAATGGAAAGTTACTCAGCTATAAAAAAAGATAACCTTGAGGCTCTTGTAGGTAAATGGATACAACTTGTGATCATGCTCATGGATGACATGATTCAGAGTCACATGAGTGAGCACTGTGTTGCCTCCTTAGAATAAAAAACTAAAGGGTTAGTGGGATCCAAAATACACAATAACTATTGTGAAAGTGAAAGGGAAGGAAACCCTAAAAAGGAAAGGCAGTGGCCATTGTTAAACTATTTTCGTGATTTAAATCCCTTATAGTTTTCATTGTTCTGTTTAGTTCTGTTTCACTCTGTTTCAGTTTGTCTAATTTTGTTATATTTGATGGTATGGATAGTTATTTCAAAGATAACAAAATATATTATGATAGCCATTATTGATTTCCTATTATTTTATTTTGAAACGCTGTATTGCTTTCATTGTTTTGTTTTGAGTGATTTTATTCTATTTTGATTTAATTGTATTATGTCTGATGATATAGGCAACTACTTAGAAGATAACTAGAGGCATTATGGTAACCACTGTTGTTTTACTATTGTTTTGAAGTTCTGTATTGCTTCCATTGTTTTGTTTTTATTGGTTTTATTCTGTACTATTTAGTTTGATTTTATTATGCCTGATGGTATGGGCAGCTATTTTGAAGACAACAAGAAACATTATGGTAGCCATTATTGATTTTCTTTTATCTTTTTTGAAGTCATGTATGATGTTCATTGTTTTGTTTTGATTGAATCTATTCTGTTTTATTTCATTTGGTTTTACTGTCTTCAAGATAAAAATAAATGAATAAATAAATAACAAAAAAAGAACATTAAAAAAAAGAAACTGTGACAATTGTTAAAAATATCAATGGAAGTCCAAAATTATGAGAACTTAGGATTGGTACAGCAGCTTAAATATGATAGAAAAACTTTAAATTCTTTATTCCTGGTGTGCACTACAGAATTTCCCATGTTGGTCATAATGCCTCATGGTCCCAATAGGGTTGCAAGTCTCAAGTATTCTTATATCTGTTGCAAGAAGATATTCAAGTAAAGCTTCACACCTGCCCTGTTTTGAAATATTTCCTAGTACTTGTCTATCTTCTTGATTCCTCTTGACTCTCACTTCTGAGATGGTCACATGGCCTCCAAATCTCTGTTTGTGTGCTAGACTGGAAGAGGCTCATCTGTGTCTACCAACCCCAGCAGTTCAGAGCCTGTGCTCAATAAATTAAAGGAAAGAGGGGATGGCTGTTGTGAACATGTTAAATTTTTTAAAGGCCCTTTTTAAAGTTTCCCTGTGCCTCTAACTTACATTAAATGGAGAAGACAAATCTGAAGTAAAACTTAATCTGCTGAAATTGGAACACGCAGAACTCAGGATAATGAAGAGGAATCCTACTTATCTAGGTGGCAATGCTTGTTTTAGAAAGTGTGGAAAGGGGACATAGAAATTGAATTCCAGGAGAGCCTTCAGGCTGGAGGGAAATGAAGATTTTAAACAGGGTCTCATAGGGCTGAGGTTAAGCTTGTTGTGCTGACCCTGGGCTATGTGGAACCAGCAGGGCTCAGGCACCCTGCCCATGGCACTGCTTGGAGGGGGACCCAGGGAAGGAAAGTGCTCCACACCTCTGGGTGCTGAACCATGTTGAGGGTCCCCAAGAGGAGCAGGACCATGAGAGACCAGGACATCAGAGCTGGGTGGAGCTCCAGGGACTGACTGTGCTCAGTATGAGCAGAGGCCAAGAAGGTCAGCAAATGCCCCATTCCCAGAGTCTCAACTCACTCAACGTTTGTTCTGCATAGAAAGACAAAGAACATTTATTTCACAAATAGATATGTAATTAATTTATGTGTTGTGAGCATGTAATACATTAACTATTAGTTTAATGTAATATTAAGATTTGTTATTTGTGTGACACAGTGTTATAACTTCTGGCAAATTAAACTTGAACACAAGAACCCTCAGCGGTCACATCACCACATAGTCCCACCCCACTGCAGAGCCTGAGCAGCATGAAGCACAGGATCCACTCTCAGCCCGTTTGGAATAAGCAGTGACCTGCATGCGTTACTAAGGACACCAGGGAATGGCAGGGGATCAGGCCTGAAATCACAGCCTCTACCTGCCCAGCTTCCCCTCTTCTATGGGACAGCATTAATGCATCTCATCTGCATTTCTGAATGGGGACAGCTTCTGTGTACTCTGCTACTGTGGGATTTATTCTCTTACTAAAGCTGTGCTAATGCTCACCCAGTGTTTAGATTGTGAGAATCTCCCAGGAAAGTTCATCATATCCAAGTGCATTACCAATCACAAAGTAAAACAGGAAATACTAAGAAACTGGCAGATGTGGAAGGACTGGCCGTTGTCCTCAAGACACCACAGCCACTTGAGTCCTGAAAGCTGGGCAAAGAGCTCCCTGCCTTAGTGGCTCCCTAATTTTACAGCATCACTTCTACAGTCCAAGTGTTTCCAGAATTAGGTCCCTGTGCTTTACATATAGTGGAGTTTTCTTTACATCTCTCAGACTATTCATAAATTAATAATAATTCTGCAGTGGGGAACCAATGTCTCAGTGGAATCATTTTACCTGTATTCATGAAGCTGATCCTATTCTACCCACTACCAGGCAAGAGGTTGTAGAAAATTCAAATGATTCTTCTAAGGAAGTCATGCAACTATTACAGACAAAAGACTAACAGTTTATCTGATGTTCTAAAAAGACAATAAACAGAGGAGAGTAAATTCTAAGTATATGACTCACATGAAATGACAAAGATAAAATTTCAGCAAAGAACAGAGGGACTCAAACACCCTGCAGGGTGGGGTGATAGGTAGTGTTGGGAGTGTGAGAGCTGGTGGTCCAGATCTGTGAACCAAGCCCCATGCTTCCCATCCTAAATCTTCCCAGAGCAGCCTGTGAGAATGCCAGCAGCTTGCATGGCTTGCACACTCAGCATTTGGTGAGAGGTTACAGCTGTGGCAGCTCAGACATGAAAATGTCCTAGAATCACTGGACTCCTGCAAGTGACCCTGCACCTCTCTCCACTCTCTCCACACAGTGTGAGGAAGGGATCACAGCTAGCCTTGGAACCCAGGCACATCCCTGCTTCCACCAGCACCTCCTTCCCCTAAGACAATGATGGCAAACGCTTTAGAGAACAGTGCACAAAATGAAACCCAAAATTGCTATCACCAACCCACTTAACTTCTGAAAGATACCAACACTGCAGTGAAACCTGAATACTGAGGTTTTGGTAGAGAGACAACAACTCATACATGAACATGTTTTGTCTTAAAAGAGAAACAAATGTGATAGGTTCCCTACCCCTTCCCTAACGGCATCCTGAATCACCAGACTTCTTGTCTGATAGATTTAAAATCTCTCAGCCAGTGATTGAATTCCCTTTTTATAGAAAGCAGTGAACCAGACCATTGCTACTATGGGACACAGCAGTCCTCGCTTAGACAGGGAGTAAAATGGTGATAAATGCCGGTAAAACGGTGATTCTGAGGTGGCAGCTGTTAACAACGTCACAAATGATAACTCACTCCAGGATACTACAAAGAGGATTGATGGTGCCCACACAGGAAGAACTGGTGGATCATTCATGAAGCTCAAAGCAAAGCAACCCTCTCAGAATAGCAAATACTTTGCCCCAGACATTGAAGTTTAAGTCCAAGGCAGAAAGAAAATTAAGTGTTATTCAGGATTAGTCCTTGATTTTTAGAATGTTTAAATGTTGGGAATTTTAGTCTCTAGTCTTTGGTTAATTAGTAATTTTCATCTGTATAAGTTGGTTTACTTGTGATTTCATTTAAATTTAAAATTCAATTTCGTTAAAATTTTAAATCCCTATAAATATTCAATTATCTGTAGTGAGATATATTTTTTGGATTTTTGTCAAATCTTTAATTCTGGAGTGGTTTGCTGCTTCTAGTTAGAGCTTGGTACCTCAGATAACATGTACTTCCCCTAAAACATTATCAACAAAATAAACTAGTTGTGCATCTTTTGAATATTTACCAGTTATTTTGACCTTAATCCCCAAGGTAATAAACACAACTGTATGGTTTGAAGGAGAAAAAGTTCTGACTTACAGCTCAGGAGAAACCTCAAGAATTTATGT
This sequence comes from Dasyprocta punctata, assembly GCA_004363535.1. Classification (NCBI taxonomy): domain Eukaryota; kingdom Metazoa; phylum Chordata; class Mammalia; order Rodentia; family Dasyproctidae; genus Dasyprocta; species Dasyprocta punctata. The sequence goes on from RJWM01005355.1 coordinate 84,866, forward strand.
TTTATGCAGGAGTCAACACTATGAAGATGAAAGAAGAAAAACCTCAGACTTCCTCCTGTCTTATTTGGAAGAGAACTCCTAATTGGGATAATACTGTTTCCTCCTCTATCTGCTTCTTCCTTTCCTATTCACTTTCACCTTCTCATAGTCAACTGTCTAACTATGGATTTAACTAGAGAAATGCTATCAGATAGTCCTCATTCCATGAAACTCTCAGTTATATTCAAAGAAGGAATGGAGTTATAAAAATCATAGTACTGTTATAGAAAAGGATTGAGTCCTTGGATTTATTTTCATGGAGTGAATAATACATATTAATTCAGTATAGGTGGAAAATGAAGGAAAAAGCTACATAACCAAGAAAACACCAGGGGTCACCAGGCCTATGGGATTAAGGATGAGGAAGTTATTCCTCTGTCTATAACACTATGAGTGATGTGATAAATTTGAACAGCGATGACAAAAATAAATTTCTAAACTGATATAAATGTATGTATTTGTGTTGATGAGTAGTCTAGCCATGAGCCAGATATTTCTATTCAGCACTGGAACTGTATCTAGTATAATTGAGGAACTATGCTTTTAATTTTAAGTGAGTTTTATCTAGCAAGGTACTTCGAGAATGTGCCCTGTGTCTAAAGCACAATTGTAGGTAGAGCCAAGCTGAGGCAGACACAGAACATTGCTGAGTCTTTGGAAACTTCCCTGGATTCTGCTGCTGCAAGGAAAGTGATAGAGACCATTTCTCTTAGAGACACTGAAAAGAAAGTTGGGCCCTGGGTCCCACAATCTTATCACTAGAATATAAAGGCAGAAACAAGACACAAATGGGTCCCACAATGAATGATGTCCCACTCCAGGGTCTTCCCAGCAAGAAAGATGTGGGCTGATCAAGAGGATGATGCATGTGGGGCACAGTGAACCCGTCTCAACCTCACACTTCTGGGTCCTATGGGCCCTGTCACGGAGGCCTCTCCACACCCTGCTCTCTCACCCAGAGCACCAGGACACAGAGGGCCATAGCTCCATGTCTGCAGCTCACTGATGCACCTGCTTCACATTGATCATTGTCCTGAGAGGGCAATCAAATTCTGCTAAGATCTTGTGACAGGCAGGAGCTTCAGAAAACATGCAGAGAATCATCATAGGGTGCACAGCAGGGCCTCCAGGTTCTGAACAGAAGGCAAATTCTCTGCCATGCAGTGGCTCAGGGCCACATGTCTGCTGAAATATATCATGATAATTTCCACCCATAAGGGAGTAAAATCACCTAAAGATCTGATTCTTATATTACTGACCCAGTTCTGTATTGCCTATGATGCAAAAATATATATTTTTTTTCAGTAAACACTTAATGAATTCAGTGAAATCTTCTGGTGTATTCAAGTCCCACTATTGCTCCCTTGATCCTTGCAGGTTGACTTCAATCCTGTGGCCATAGCATTCAGAGCGCATGGTGAGTGATCACAGAGACCTTCGCTGCTCACCATGGATAAACAGTCTCACATCTCCAGACATTGCATCCAGTGCTTGAATTCTTTGCTATATCACAATTTCAGACTCTACACTATTAAATTTCTTTTAGCCCAGTATTGTATCCATCACTGATCCCTCCATTACTACTACAATTATAAATCTTGTCATTGATAATTCTATTATCCCTTCATGGAAACTTATCACTCACATAACAGCTTTAACTAGATTCTGGAAACTTTAACACTCAATGAAGAATTGTTACATACAAAACCAGTACATTTCCTTTATAACTGAAAAATTTATGACTCATTTCACTTCAGTGAAGGTACTTCTTTCAGGTTGAAATTGCTTCATTGGACAATTAAAAACAAGTTTATAGCGGTAAAAAGAAGTTCTAGAAAATTAAGTAGATACTGGAGCTACATAAAACATCCGAACATGATGATTTATTGCAATAAAGGGAGGGAAAGACCTCACAGTAGGTGGAGCTGGATGCAGAGGATGGGAGCCTGATGTTGGGCATGGATCGCAATTTTGTGAAGAAGGGGCTGAGTCCCAGCGCTTCCCACAGCACAGCAGACAAAAATGGGGAAGACCCTAAGGATGAAAAACCCACCAGGTGACGCGTGCCATCCTACCCCTAGGAAACTGAATCCATGGCAATGCCATGAGGGGGTATAAAAGAAATGCAGAATAAAGCTTGCAAATCACATTACAAAAAAAAAAAAAAAACAGGTAAATCATTAGAATGTCAATGAAGTCAGCACACAAAGGGAACTGATCATAAAAATTGTTTTTGAGCGAATCTTTTTGTTCCATGTACAAATAATGTGACCTTTATTTCTGAGCACTATTTCATAATGGTACTATCATTTATTTCTTCAGGTACTGATGATGATTTGGGTAGTTTCCACCTCAGGCTGTTGTGAATGAAACCGGATCTGACTAGTCTGACACAAGATGCTATGTGAACTGCTGTTTTGGGGGACCTTATTCAGAGGCCTGGGAGGTCTTCTGTTAGGTAGGAGAGCAAATTTCTACACCTGTGTTAAACTGTTGTGCTGAGAGGTCATAAATTCTTCATTTCAGCAGGAAGTGATAGTTTAGGTGCTCCCAGTACTTGTTCGTTTGTTTAAGATTTCAGTTATTTACTGTCGCTCATTAAATATCATTTTCCTGCCATGTTACTGTGTTGACATGTTTCAGAAGTTATCTTCACTGATACAGCCCATTGAAAAGGCAAAAGTTAATGGAAAAGAAACTGATCATTACCTTAAAGTAGGGGATAAATAAGAACATCATATCCATAGGATGAGGAAGCAGGGAATGGGATATACATAGGGAATACACTGTGTGCCTCAATCTGAGTTTTCTCTACAAAGTAATAGTGAAACCTTAAAGACTGTAATCTACAATGGTTGACACAACCTCTAATGCAACCATCTTGGTTGGAAAACTAAATAGCATCCTGGGGATCCTATGTTAACTATGCCACCTCTGTTGTCTTCCCAAAGATTTAACCTGTTATTCACACTGAGCTGAGACTCTGTTTATGGGAGGTGTTCAGGTGGTACAGTCATGAAAATCACATGGAAGATGTGGAAATAAGGAACGGAGATATGATTCCAGATTAAATGAAACCACCTGTTTTCCTTTACAATGCTCAAGACCTAATGTAGCCAGCTGGGGACACTCCTGAGCTAGAGAGAAAGACGTCAAGCTAGGTTCAGTGAAATAGTGAGTGACTCTAAGTGATACAAAAGATGTACAGTGAGAGTTCTAAATTTCCACCTGATAATCCAGTTAAAGGTTGGGCAAAATGTTGTAAAAATTCCTCCCCATGTTTTAAAGATAGTGTAGACTCTTACAAAAAGCAAAACTGCATATTTCTGGTGACTTCTGAGACAGCATCAATACATTGAAAGCTTCTATTCCAAAATCATCACTAAGAGAAGACAGTGTAGTTAATCATAGAAGGTATAAAGTGAATCTTGTAAGTGGCAAGATGTGCTATTGAGTATTTTTTAAAATTATTGTGTCCCTTAATACAATGAATTCTGAGATTGCCTTTCAAAAACATCTGTACTGTAAAAGCAAGATTTTGTCATTCTGGAAAGGGATAAACTACAGGAATGGTAAAACACACACAACTTACAGGAAATGGGGTGAAAGAGAATGAATGAGGAGAATTTTTAGGGCAGAGGATTTTTAGTGCATTGAAACAAAACTGCATCCTATTAAAATGCTGCGTATGTGTTATTTACACATTTGTTTATCCTGGTTAAAGGTACAACACAAAGACTTAACCGTGATGTGAACTATGGACTTTGAGAGTATATTGATCTTGATTGTTTGCAGCAAAATTGTTACTGGATGTTTATGATAGACTCTATAGCCATGAGGACAGAGCTATGAGGTACACCTCTGCATTTTAAATTTTTCTTTGGCCATAAATCTGCTCTAAAAAATAAAACAAGCCTTTAAAAAGTCATTTGCAGAATGCATAGAAGGATTTCTCTGTTGTGTGAATCCAAAGTGATGCCATAACGCGCACTGCTCAGAGGTTCTCATCTGTGTCCTTCATTAAATAAGGGCAGGCACTGCGATGTCTGGTGCTGGAGATGAGGAATAGGACAGAGAGTTAGGGTGTAGAGGACAATCATGGGACCTTCTTCTAAAGTCTCCAAGTGAATTTCCAAGCCTGGCTGAGTCAGAGAATTGCTCTCACCAGTTGGACACAGCAGGGGTGACAGCTGGGGCAGCCCAACCTCACACTTCAGCTTTCCTCTGTGGTTTTTGTTACAGCTTGTATCACTGTGGGAGGAGCATCATAACCCTGTTGACAGTAATAAGTCGCAACATCTTCAGGCTTCAGGTTGTTGATGGTGAGAGTGAAATCTGTCCCAGATCCACTGCCACTGAACCTCGATGGGACCCCAGATTCCAAATTATCTGCACCATAGATCAGCAGAGTAGGAACTTTCTCCGGTTTCTGTTGGTACCAGTTTAAAGCAATGTCAATATCCTCACTGGCACTGCAAGTGATGGTGACCGTGTCTCCCACAGATGCAGACAAGGAGGCTGGTGTCTGAGTCATCTGGATGTCACATCTGGCACCTGAGATTATAAACATAGCAAACATCACCAGGATCGTCGTAAAACAGGACATCCCTGAAGAGGCAGGCGAGTCTGATCAGGCAACTCTAAATAGACTAAATTGCAGGATCAGTCTTTCCTCACCTTGGAACCAGAGCAGCAGGAGCCCCAGGAGCTGAGCAGGGACCTTCATGTTGATGCTGTTTCCTGACTGGAACTGACTCCTGCACAGGGCATGACAGTCTCTTAAGAAGTCCTCCAGCAGCTGACTGTTTGCTGGGCCCATGCAAATCAGCAGTGTTGGGCTGGGTCTGGGCAGAGCTGCAGGGTGGCTCATCTCAGCACTCACCCAGGGTTCTCTTGTGTCCCTCTCCAGACCAGGGCAGCACAGATTTCCTGCAGAGATGTTTCTCCCTTCAGCCATAGGACAGAGTCAGGATGCTTTTACATGAGTACAGTGACCTATTTTTCTCTTTATGGTTCAGAATCCATTTCACATCTCTGAATAGAGGTGGGTTTTATAAGTTCTGTCTCCTCTGTCTCTGATTTCAGGAGGCCACTTCATCCCTGTTTCACTCATGGTTGCCCACATTCAAAGCTGTGCACCTTGTTCTCTCACCCACCCTTCCTCATTGCTGACCCAGAGTGTGGGCTCTAAGAATCCTCCTGGAAGGTGCATCATAGTCTGGTGGATTACAAATCATGAAGCAAAACAGGAAATGCTGAGGAACTGGCAGATGGAGAAGACATGGCCTGTTGTGACTACAGGCCCCCAGGCATGTCAGCCTAGAGAGTGTGGTAGAGAGCTCCCTGCCTTCATGTCTCCCTAATGGGAAAGCATACCTTCTACAGTTCCAGAGTTTCTAGGATGAGGCTGCTTTGTTTGCCATCTAGTGGAAGATTTGCACCATAGCAAAATTTTTGGTTTGGGTCTCTAAAGTCTTCACTGAATCCCCCCTCCCAATTCTGTATTCTTGAACCTGATCCTATTCTAACCATTACCAGACAAGATTCTGTAGAAAATTTGAATGATTCCTCTTCTGAAGAAATCATGCAACTATAAAGCACAAAAGACCAATAGATCGTCTGAAATTCTGAAAAGATAATGGTCACAGATCAGTAAAGGTCTTAGTACGTGATCACATCAAATAACAAAGACATAGTTTTGGGAAAAGTAGGTTGCCCTGAATACCATGTAGTGTGTAGTGCTAGGAAATGTTTTGAGACTGAGAACTCCTTTTCCAGAATTTTGAACCCAGCTGCATCCTTCCTATTCCAGAACCCCTGCTAGTGCAGGCTCTGAGATCCCCAGTAGCTCACATGGATGACACACTCAGCAGTTGCTCAGTGGTTGCAACTTTGACAACTGAGACACGGGAAGGCCCCAGAACTGTTGGGCCCTTGCAAGCCACCATCCACCTCCCTCTCCCCAATTTCTCCACAGGATGTCAATAAGGGATCCCAGCTTGCAGTGGAACCCAGGCACATTCATGCTTCTACCAACAACACCTACCTTTAATGGTATCTTGATCACTTGATTCACGTATGACAGTTTCAACATCTCTCAACCACCAGCTGTACTGAGTTTTTATTGAGAACAGTGAACATAAAGATAGATGAACAACATTGCTATGGGACACAGTAGTCACAGATTGGTCAAGAGCTTATTTGCTGTTGTACTGGTGACTCTGATGTAGCAGATAAGATTAACTCACATCTAATTCATTCCAGAATGCATCCAAGAGGATTGGTGATATTCATAAAGAAAGAGGACATGATAATATATAAAGTTCAAGAAAAAAGTATCCCTCTCAAACTACCAATACTTTGCTGCAGATATTTGAATTCAAGTTCAAGATGGAAATAAAATTCAATATTGTGTAGATTTCTCGCTTGTATTTTAAATGTTTGATCTTCAAGGATACATCGTTTTGCTGATTAAGTAGGGATTTACATCTGGAACACTTGGTTCATTTGTGATTTTATTTTTGTATTCAACCTATAAATTTTTTATATATAATGTTACAGTTTTTGATCTTTTTCCTAGTTCTTAATTTTCAGGTACTTTGGTCCCTCTATTTAGTGCTTTATCACTGAGGTAATCTATATTTCTCTTAGAATATGGTGAATAAAATAAACTACAAGTTTATTTTTTAATATTTGCTTCTTATGTGAGATTTCTTTCTAGGTTGATAGTCACAGGTTTAAATATATTGTTTGTAAGAAGAAAGTTTAAATACAAAACTATGCTGCCCTTTTTTTGGGAATAAAAAAAAACTATGATATATTTCCCTTAACTGAATGCACCTGTGTCTGGTGGAAAATTTAATTGGACAAATAAAAATAAGCTTATGGATTACAAGAATCATTTTGAAATTAAATGAACACCAATATAGTGTAAAAAGCACAATAAGGAAGCAATATAAGAAGGGAAAAAGACCTCACTTCGGGTGGTGCTTGACGGAGAATGTGGGGAGTCTCAGTACTGAGAAGGCCACAGAGGAGCTGATGAGTGACTTTGGCTGGGTATCCAATATCAAGACCAGTTGTAACCGACTTTTCATTAAATTTTGATACCACAAGCAGCTCCTGATTTGCACATGTTCATGGAATGAGTAATAAATAATAAAAACAATGTGATTCAAAACATATGTCAATAACTCACACACATACAAAATAAAATTCTTCCTCATTCTTTCCTACTATTTGGGCTTTACAACCATGACTCGTAACTCCAATTTCTTCTGGATGATATTCTCTACCTTACACTCTCCTTTGCAGAAAATTGGTCAGTGTGTCAGTCAGATTGTTGTCACTGTGAAAAGTAACTGAGAAAATCAATTTAAGGAAAGGAAATATTTGTTTTGGCTCATGCTTTCAGAGATGGCAGTCCATGGTTACTTGGCCATTCATTACTTTGATCCTATGGAGAGGGGCAATATCAAGGTAGGAGTGCAAGGGAAAGGAAATGATATACCACATGGAGGCAGGAACATGGGGAATGGGAGCCTTGGATTCCAGTACAAATGCATGCCCATCATGACCTAACTTGCCCCCTCTAAGCCCCACTTCACAAAGATTCCACCATGTCAGAACAGCAGTTGCATCTGTCAACCAAGTGTTCAATATATGGCCTTCAAGATAAAAACCACGACATTGAGTTTATATGCCTGGAACCACAATGTCAAAATACCAATTTTTATAATGTGATTTTTCACTTTGGGATGAAATACACAGTACTGGAAAAAATGATCAATACTGATGCAATTTTTTTTCAAAAAATTATGATAAAAGTCACTAAAGAAATGCCATCAGTGGTGATATAACACTGTATTTCCATTATCAAGATGAAGTACCATTCACTCATTAAATGAAGAATAAGAGCACAAAAAGATAACCAAAAAAAAATCAACTTGGTCTTGGAATTCAGAAAATTAAGGGAAGGACATTGATCCTGACACTCAGGGATGGTAAGAGTTAAAAGTAGGATTTGCAACAGGCACATGCCTGTAACCTCCAGCACTCTGGAAGTCTGGAGCAGGAGGATTGTCCAAGGGGGGCAACTTAACGACTTAGTGAGACCCTGTCTCAAAATAAAAATAAATGATGTTGAGAACATAGCTCAGTAAAAATGTTCAATACTGAGTACTGCAAATAAAATAACAACATAGCACAAAGATATGATTTTAAAGTGCAGTTTGAGTTTTGAGGCAGATAAAAGGGGTAGGCAGCAAAGGGTGTTCTTTTTTAGGATGATGAGTGACCTATCATATGCTATATGCATATCAAGATATGAAAAGCTATGTCCACTTAGTTTGTTAATCTGGCTCTAACTCCCAAAACCACCTTCTTTGCTAG